>JAKWBO010000886.1:0-24202 GCA_034336685.1 Luscinia luscinia
AAAATTCCCAGGAAATCTCCCGCGGATCTCCCAAAATTCCCACCCAAAAATCTCCAAAATCTCCCCAAATTCCTCCCACTATCTCCTTAAAATCCCTCCAGAAAATCCTCCCAAAATCTCCCAAAATTCCCCCAAAAATCCCCAAACTCTCCCAAAAATCCCCCAAATCTCCCAAAATTCCCTAAAAAAATCCCCAAATTCCCTAAAAAATCCCCCAAATTCCCCAAATTCTCCCAAAATTCCTCCCACCAAACTCCCAAAATCTCCTTAAAATTCCTCCATAAAAATCCCCCCAAAATCTCCCAAAATTCCCACCCCAAAATCCCCAGAAAAATCCCCCAAAATTCCCCCAAAAATTCCCCAAGATCTCCCAAAATCCTCCCAAAATTCTTCCCACTGAACTCCCAAAATCTCCTTAAAATCCCTCCAAAATCTCCCCAAAAAATCCCTAAAATTCCCCCAAAATACCCAGAAAAATCTCCCAAAATTCCCTAAAAAAATCCCCCACATTTCCTGGAGCCCCCCAGCCCCTCGCCCCTCCCCCTCCCCTCTCACCTGGCCCCTCCCCCTCCCCCGCGGCTCCTCCCTGGCTCCGGGTGTCCTGTGGGGTGGGGGAGGGGCTCAGGTGAGCGCAGCCCCAGGTGCCGTGCCCCTCCCCCTCCCCAGCGCAGCTCACCTGGGCGGGGCGGGGCCGGCGGGGGCCCCTCCCCCACTGCAGGTACCCCCCCAGCGTCAGCAGCGCCAGCAGCGCCCAGTTCCCGGCCACGCCCAGCACGGCCGAGGTCAGCGGGAAGTGGTACAGGAGGTACCTGGGACAGGTGAGGGACAGGTGAGACAGGTGAGACAGGGACAGGTAACACCTGGGACAGGTGTGTGAGACAGCGGGAAGTGGTACAGCAGGTACCTGGGACAGGTGAGGGACAGGTGAGACACAGGTGTGTGATACAGGTGTGTGACACTGGGACAGGTGTGTGACACTGGGACAGGTGTGTGACACAGCGGGAAGTGGTACAGGAGGTACCTGGGACAGGTGAGGGACAGGTGAGACAGGGACAGGTGTGTGAGACAGGTGTGTGACACAGCGGGAAGTGGTACAGCAGGTACCTGGGACAGGTGAGACAGGTGAGACACAGGTGTGTGACACTGGGACAGGTGTGTGAGACAGGTGTGACACAGCGGGAAGTGGTACAGCAGGTACCTGGGACAGGTGAGGGACAGGTGAGACAGGTGTGTGATACAGGTGTGTGACACTGGGACAGGTGTGTGAGACAGGTGTGACAGCGGGAAGTGGTACAGGAGGTACCTGGGACAGGTGTGAGAGACAGGTGAGACAGGGACAGGTGTGAGACAGGTGTGACACAGGTGTGACAGGTGTGTGACACAGCGGGAAGTGGTACAGCAGGTACCTGGGACAGGTGAGACAGGTGAGACAGGGACAGGTGTGTGAGACAGGTGTGACAGGTGTGTGACACTGGGACAGGTGTGTGATACAGGTGTGACACAGCAGGAAGTGGTACAGCAGGTACCTGGGGCAGGTGTGGGGTTACCTGGGGCACACCTGGGGCAGGTGAGGTTACCTGGGACAGGTGAGGGTACCTGGGGCAGGTGTGGGGTTACCTGGGGCGGGTGTGGGGTACCTGGGCACACCTGGGGACAGGTGAGGGTACCTGGGGCAGGTGTGGGGGTACCTGAGCACACCTGGGGCAGGTGGGGGTTACCTGAGCACACCTGGGGCAGGTGTGGGGTTACCTGGGGCAGGTGTGGGGTTACCTGAGCACACCTGGGGCAGGTGTGGGGGTACCTGGGGCAGGTGTGGGGGTACCTGGGGCAGGTGTGGGGTACCTGAGCACACCTGGGGCAGGTGGGGGTTACCTGAGCACACCTGGGGCAGGTGTGGGGTTACCTGGGGCAGGTGTGGGGGTACCTGAGCACACCTGGGGCAGGTGTGGGGGTACCTGGGGCAGGTGTGGGGTTACCTGGGGCACACCTGGGGCAGGTATGTGGTTACCTGGGGCAGGTGTGGGGTTACCTGGGGCAGGTGTGGGGGTATCTGGGGCAGGTGTGGGGTACCTGAGCACACCTGGGGCAGGTGTGGGGTACCTGCGCACACCTGGGGCAGGTGGGGGTACCTGAGCACACCTGGGGCAGGTGGGGTACCTGAGGCCGCTGAAGTGCGCGTGCACGCGCAGCCGCGCCCCGTAGAGCTGCACCCGCCGGCTGCGGATCTCCACCAGCGCCCCCACGGTCGGCGTGTACTGGGAGGGGCCAGACACACCTGAGACCTCCCAAAACACACCTGAGACCTCCCAAAATATCCCAAAATACCCCAAAACACACCTGAGACCTCCCAAAACACACCTGAGACCTCCCAAAATATCCCAAAACACACCTGAGACCTCCCAAAACACACCTGAGACCTCCCAAAATATCCCAAAATCCCCCAAAAACACACCTGAGACCTCCCAAAATCCCCCAAAACACACCTGAGACCTCCCAAAATATCCAAAATACCCCAAAACACACCTGAGACCTCCCAAAACACACCTGAGACCTCCCAAAACATACCTGAGACCTCCCAAAATATCCCAAAATACCCCAAAACACACCTGAGACCACCCAAAACACATCTGAGACCTCCCAAAACACACCTGAGACCTCCCAAAATATCCCAAAACACACCTGAGACCTCCCAAAACACACCTGAGACCTCCCAAAATCCCCCAAAACACACCTGAGAGCTCCCAAAACACACCTGAGACCTTCCAAAATACCCCAAAATCCCCCAAAACACACCTGAGACCTCCCAAAACACACCTGAGACGTCCCAAAACACACCTGAGACCTCCCAAAATATCCCAAAACACACCTGAGAGCTCCCAAAACACACCTGAGACCTCCCAAAACACACCTGAGACCACCCAAAACACACCTGAGACCTCCCAAAATCCCCCAAAACACACCTGAGAGCTCCCAAAATATCCCAAAATCCCCCAAAACACACCTGAGACCTCCCAAAACACACCTGAGACCTCCCAAAACACACCTGAGACCTCCCAAAATACCCCAAAATATCCCAAAACACACCTGAGACCTCCCAAAATCCCCCAAAACACACCTGAGACCTCCCAAAACACACCTGAGACCTCCCAAAATCCCCCAAATACCCCTGAGACCCCATAAACCAACCCTCAAACACCCCAAATTCTTCCTGGGACCCCCAGACCTCCCCAAATTCCCCTGGGACCCCCCAGATCCCCCCTGGGACCCCCCAAATCCCCCCCAGCTCACGGGGTCCTCCGGTAGCGCCCCATCAGCTCCAGCTCCAGGGTCTGGGGTGTTCTAACCCCTGGGACCCCCCTGGGACCCCCAAATCCCCCAGGACCCCCAGACCCCCCCCAGCTCACGGGGTCCTCCCGGTAGCGCCCCATCAGCTCCAGCTCCAGGGTCTGGGACCCCCAAATCCCCCCTGGGACCCCCCAAATCCCCTCTGAGACCCCCCAAATCCCCTCTGGGACCCCTGGGACCCCCAAATCCCCCAAATCCCCCCCAGCTCACGGGGTCCTCCCGGTAGCGCCCCATCAGCTCCAGCTCCAGGGTCTGGCTCTGCTCGGCGAAGCCGCTGAGGAAGAGCCCGGCGAAGGCGGCCGTGTGCAGCGCCCGCAGCAGGCGCGAGCGGTAGTGCAGCATGGCCTGGGAGGGAGGGGGTTAAATGGGGGCAGATCCAGAGACCCCACAGACCCCACAGACCCCACAGAGACCTTACAGAGCCCACAGACCCCACAGACCCCAGAGAGCCCATAGAGTGGTAGTGCAGCATGGCCTGAGCGGGAAGGGGTTAAACTGGGCTCAGATCCAGCACAGAGACCCCACAGACTCTGATCCCCAAACCCCAAACCCCAATCCCAAACCCCAATCCCTCCTCACCGCCCCGGGCGGCCGTGGCCAGCGTTTTGCCGCCCTGCCCGTAGCACGTCAGGGTCACCATGAACATCCCCAGCTCCCGGTTCACCGGCGACTCCGGCAGCTCCAGCTCCAGCGAGATCCGGTACAGCTGCCCGTAGAGCAGCACCTGGGGCACACCTGGCTGGGGACACCTGGGGACACCTGGGGACAGCTGGGAACAGCTAGGGATACCTGGGAACACCTGGATACACCTGGGGACAGCTGCCCGTAGAGCAGCACCTGGGGGGACACCTGGATATACCTGGGGACAGCTGGGAACAGCTGGAAACACCTGGGGACAGCTGCCCATAGAGCAGCACCTGGGGGCACACCTGGCTGGGGCTGGGGACACCTGGCTACACCTGGGGACAGCTGGGGACAGCTGGGGACACCTGGGGGCACCTGGATACACCTGGATACACCTGGGGACACCTGGGGACAGCTGGGGGACACCTGGGGACACCTGGGAACAGCTGGGGACACCTGGGGGCACCTGGGGACAGCTGGGGACAGCTGGGGGGACACCTGGATACACCTGGGGACACCTGGGGGACACCTGGGAACAGCTGCCCGTGAGAGCAGCACCTGGGGGCACACCTGGATACACCTGGGGACACCTGGGGACAGCTGGGGGACACCTGGGGACACCTGGGAACAGCTGGGGACACCTGGGGGCACCTGGGGACAGCTGGGGACAGCTGGGGACACCTGGGAACACCTGGGAACAGCTGGGGGGACACCTGGATACACCTGGGGACACCTGGGAACAGCTGCCCGTGAGAGCAGCACCTGGGCAGGGACACACCTGGGTGGGGCTGGGACACACCTGGATACACCTGGGAACACCTGGGTGGGGCTGGGACACACCTGGGTGGGGCTGGGACACACCTGGGGCACACCTGGGAACACCTGGGACACACCTGGGTGGGGCTGGGACACACCTGGGTGGGGCAGGGATACACCTGGGGCACACCTGGGACACACCTGGGACACACCTGGGGCAGCTGTTGCACAGCTGTGCACCTGCTCCACCCCAACCCCCAAATTCCCCCGTGTTCTTTGGGACCACGCCCAACCCAATTCCCACATTTTGAGGATATTTTGGCCCAAAATCCCCCAAATTTTAAGAATATTTTAGGACCCCCAAACCCCAAATTCCCCCAAATTTTGGGATATTTGGGCCCCAATTCCCTCCCAAATTTTCAAGTTATTTGAGCCCCACATCCCCCAATTTTTGGGGTGTTTTAGGACCCCCAACCCCAAATCCCCCAAATTTTGAGGACATTTTAGCTCCAAATCCCCAAAATTTTCAGGATATTTTGGCCCCACATCCCCCCAGTTTTTGGGGATATTTTGGCCCCACATCCCCCACATCTTTGGGATATTTTAGAGCCCCTCCCCAGCCCCACCCCACCCAAAATTTGGGATTTTTGGGACCTTCTCTCGGTGCTCCCCCAGCAGGGACACGTTGGCCGAGGGGAAGGAGCAGAGCTCGGGCCCGGGGCGGTCACAGTCCGACCTGGGGGCACAAATTTGGGGCCAGGGGTGAAAATTGGGGTCCAAAACCCCCCCAGAACCTCACCTGGCCCAGGTGTGCCCGGGGAAACCAACAGGGGATTTTTTAGGGGTTTTTTGGGGTTTTTTTAAGGATTATTTTCGGGTCACTCATGTAGACACCCCCCAAAAATTCCTGGAGTCCCCAAACATCCCCAAATTTCCAGCCCACACCCAGAGAAATCTGGACACACCTGAGCCCCCAAAAAATCATCCCTGGACACACCTGAGCCCCCAAAACCCCCCCTGGACACACCTGAGCCCCCAAAAACCCTCATGGACACACCTGAGCCCCCAAAAACCCTCCCTGGACACACCTGAGCCACCAAAAATCATCCCTGGACACACCTGAGCCCCCAAAAATCATCCCTGGAACCCCCAAAACCTCACCCAGACACACCTGGACCCCCAGAACCATCCCTGGACACACCTGAGCCCCCAAAAACCCTCCCTGGACACACCTGAGCTCCCAAAAACCCTCATGGACACACCTGAGCCCCCCAGCCCCACCTGTACCAGGTGCCCAATTCCAACCTCGCCCATACAAGAGGGGAGGGTCCCCACCCCACCCCCACCCCCACCCCCACCTGAGGTTCAGGTGCACAGTGGAAGGTCCCACCCCAATAGTCACCTGAAGCCCAGGTGTGTCCCACACTCACCAGGTGTGTTTCCCATGCCTGTACTCACCTGAAGCCCAGGTGTGTTATACACTCACCTGAAGCCCAGGTGTGTCCCACACTCACCAGGTGTGTTACACACTCACCTGAAGCCCAGGTGTGTCCCACACTCACCAGGTGTGTTACACACTCACCTGTAGCTCAGGTGTGTCCCCATTCCCAGACTCACCTGAATCCCAGGTGCACTCACCTGAAGCCCAGGTGCACTCACCTGAAGCCCAGGTGTGTCCCACACTCACCAGGTGTGTTATACACTCACCTGAAGCCCAGGTGTGTCCCCACACTCACCAGGTGTGTTACACACTCACCTGAAGCCCAGGTGTGTCCCCCATTCCCAGACTCACCTGAATCCCAGGTGCACTCACCTGAAGCCCAGGTGTGTCCCACACTCACCAGGTGTGTTATACACTCACCTGAAGCCCAGGTGTGTTACACACTCCCCTGTAGCCCAGGTGCACTCACCTGAATCCCAGGTGCACGGGTCTCACCACCGCAGCCACCGGCAGGCACGCCCAGTAGAAGGAGCCGAAGAGGAAAGATCCCATCCCCCACACTCACCTGAAGCCCAGGTGTGTCCCCCATCCCTGCACTCACCTGAAGCCCAGGTGTGTTACACACTCACCTGAAGCCCAGGTGTGTCCCACACTGACCAGGTGTGTTACACACTCACCAGGTGTGCTGCACTCACCTGAAGCCCAGGTGTGTTATACACTGACCAGGTGTGTTACACACTCACCTGAAGCCCAGGTGCACGGGTCTCACCACGCGCAGCCGCGGGCAGGTACGCCCAGTAGAAGGAGCCGAAGAGGAATGGATCCCGTCCCCCACACTCACCTGAAGCCCAGGTGTGTCCCACACTCACCTGAAGCCCAGGTGTGTCCCCATTCCCACACTCACCTGAAGCCCAGGTGCACGGGTCTCACCGCCGCCGCCGCGGGCAGGTACGCCCAGTAGAAGGAGCCGAAGAGGAAGGATCCCATCCCCCACACTCACCTGAAGCCCAGGTGTGTCCCCCATCCCTGCACTCACCTGTAGCCCAGGTGCACTCACCCTGAATCCCAGGTGTGTTTCCCATTCCCAGACTCACCTGTAGCCCAGGTGTGTCCCACACTCACCAGGTGTGTTTCCCATGCCTGTACTCACCTGAAGCCCAGGTGTGTTATACACTCACCAGGTGTGCTGCACTCACCTGAAGCCCAGGTGTGTTATACACTCACCAGGTGTGCTGCACTCACCTGAAGCCCAGGTGTGTCCCCCATCCCCACACTCACCTGAAGCCCAGGTGCACTCACCTGAATCCCAGGTGCACGGGTCTCACCACCGCCGCCGCGGGCAGGTAGGCCCAGTAGAAGGAGCCGAAGAGGAAGGATCCCATCCCCCCACACTCACCTGAAGCCCAGGTGTGTCCCACACTGACCAGGTGTGTTACACACTCACCAGGTGTGCTGTACTCACCTGAAGCCCAGGTGCACGGGTCTCACCACGGCCGCCGCCGGCAGGTACGCCCAGTAGAAGGAGCCGAAGAGGAATGGATCCCATCCCCCCACACTCACCTGTAGCTCAGGTGTGTCCCCCATTCCCAGACTCACCTGTAGCCCAGGTGTACTCACCTGAAGCCCAGGTGTACTCACCTGAAGCCCAGGTGTACTCACCTGAAGCCCAGGTGCACGGGTCTCACCACGGCCGCCGCGGGCAGGTACGCCCAGTAGAAGGAGCCGAAGAGGAAAAGCGCCGCCCAGAGCAGCAGCAGCGCCAGGCTCAGCGCCAGCCCCGCCCGCAG
The DNA here is from genome assembly GCA_034336685.1 of Luscinia luscinia. Taxonomy (NCBI): domain Eukaryota; kingdom Metazoa; phylum Chordata; class Aves; order Passeriformes; family Muscicapidae; genus Luscinia; species Luscinia luscinia. The sequence continues at coordinate 7,954 of JAKWBO010000886.1, forward strand.
CAGCGCGCGCCGCACCTGCCCCGCCCAGGTGAGCGCCGGCCACGCCCCCGGAGCCATGGCGGGCGGGGGAGGGGCGCCGCAGCCCCATGGGAGGGGGAGGGGCTGCGGGCGGGGCGCGGGTCAGGGGGGGGAGGGGCGGGGAGCGGCCCCGCCCATCCCCCACCCCGGGCTGGGATCCCCAAAAATGCCCCAAAATGGGGGAGGGGAGCCCAAACTCCCCATCCCCCAACCGCGGAGTGAGCGGGAGAGGGTTAAAATGTATGGGGGAGGGGAGCCAAAATCTGGGAGGGGACCCAAAATTAATGGGGGACCCAAAATTAATGGGGGGACCCAAAATTAATGGGGGACCCAAAATTAATGGGGGACCCCAAAATTACTGGGGGGACCCAAAATTAATGGGGGACCCCAAAATTCTCTTGCCCAACCCAAAATTTATGGGGGACCCCGAAATCTGTGGGGGGACCCCAAAATTAATGGGGAGACCCAAAATTAATGGGGGGACCCCAAAATCCATGGGGGAACCCCAAAATTCTCTCCCCCAACCCAAAATCTATGGGGGGACCCCGAAATCTGTGAAGGAACCCCAAAATTAATGGGAGACCCCAAAATTAATGGGGGGACCCAAAATCCATGGGGGAACCCCAAAATTCCCACCCCAACCCAAAATCTATGGGGGGACCCCGAAATCTATGGGGGAACCCAAAAATTAATGGGGGACCCCAAAATTCTCTCCCCGGCCCCAAAATTTATGGGGGACCCTGAAATCTATATGGAGGATCCCAAAATTTAATGGGGACCCCAAAATTCCCACGCCCAACCCAAAATTTATGGGGGGACCCCAAAATTCTCTCCCCGACCCCAAAATTTATGGAAGAACCCGAAAAATCTATGAGGGGACCCCAAAATATATGGGGGGTACCCCAAAATTAATGGGGGACCCCAAAATTCCCACCCCAACCCAAAATCTATGGGGGGACCCCAAAATTCCCTCCCCCAACCCAAAATTTACAGGGGGATTCCCAAAATTCCCTTCCCCACACCCAAAATTCGCGGAGGGTTCCCAAAATTTCCCCTCCCCCACACCCAAATTTCCCCCCCCGCCCCCCAAAATCTGGGCGGGATTCCCAAATTTTTTTGGAGGATTCCCAAAATATTTGGGGCGTTGCCGAAATTCTTTCCCCAGCCCCGAAATCCCGCGGGAGCGCGAGGCTGCGGGAGGAGTTTTGGGGGAATTTTTGGGGGGAATTTGGGAATTTTTGGGGAATTTTGGGGAATTTTGGGCATTTCCGGGGTCCCGAGGGGGTTTTGGGGAGCTCAGGGAGGATTTTTGGGCGGTTTTTGGTGAATTCGGGGTCGCCGAGGGGGATTTGGGGATGATTTCGGGGGATTTTGGGGGCCCCGAGGAGATTTTGGGGAATTTTTGGGATTGCGGTGACAATTTCGGGCAGTTTCTGAGGGAATTTTGGCGGGTTTGGGGTTTCCCGGGCGGGTTTTTGGGGTTTTCGGGGGTGCCGAACGCGATTCCGGGGGTTTTTGGGGCGATTTCGGGGGTTTTGGGGCGGATTTTTGGGTTTTTTGGGGTCGTTTCGGGCGGTTTCGGGCCCTTACCGATCGCGGCTCCTCTCGCTTCCCGCCACGCCCTGGCCACGCCCCCGGCGCCACCGCTTCCGCCTCCAAGCCCCGCCCCTCGCACCTGATTGGTCGGTTTCGCTTTAACCCCGCCCCCTCTGTAATTATTCATCGCCCCATTGGCTCCGCCCCCTGCGGGGCTCCCGCGCTGGCCCCGCCCCCAGCCCCGCCCACTGCGGCCCCGCGGGCCCCGCCCCGTTTCCACGGCAACGGCGCAAATTTTATTTTATTCTTTTTTCTCTTTTTTGAAATTTTTTAAAATTTATTTTTGGGGGTCCCGAGGGAATTTTGGATTTTTTTTGGGGGTTGGGTCGCGGGTTCTGGGGGGTTGGGGGGTCCTGGGGGGTGGGCGGGGTCACTGGGGGGTTTGGGGAGAATTTTGGGGGCGATTCGGGGATTTTGGGGAACTTTGGGGGGTCCTGGGGGGGGATTTGGGGAAATTCGAGGGAGCAGCTGGGAGGGGGAGGATAAAATCTGAAGGGGGGAGGGCCCTTAACCTCGCCCCTCCCCCACCCCTGCGCCCCCTCCCCCATTTTTGGAGGAGGGGGGAGGGGCGGGTTTAAAGCCCCCCCCCAAAAATTGGGGAGGGGGAGGAAGGGGGAAGGGCAGGGCGTGGCCCCTCCCTCCCCACCCCTGCGCAGGCCCCGCCCCTCCGAGCATCGCCGGGACCGGAGCGGCCGCGGGTCCTGCACAGGTGGGGGGAGGGGCGGGGGGGATTTTGGGGGGTCCTGGGGGGTGGGGGAGGGGATGGAGGGAGGAGGGGATGGGGAAAAAACCCGGAAATTTCGGGGGGGAATTTCGGGGGGAATTTCGGGGGAATTTTGGGGGGGAGGGGATTTGGGGGAGGGGATTTGGGGTCCTGGGGGGTGGGGGAGGGAATTTGGGGCGATTTTGGGATCCGGGGTGGAGATTTTGGGGGGGGGGAAGGTTTGGGGTGAAAATTTGGGTTTAAATTTGGGATTTCTGGGGGGTCCAGGGAGGGATTTTGGGGTGTGGGGAGGATTTGGGGGAATTTTGGGATTTGGGGGAATTTTGGGATTTGGGGGAATTTTGGGGGAGGGGCAGCAGCTCGGAGGGAATTCGGGGTGAAAATTTGGGATTTTTGGGATATTTTAAACCAGGGAAAATTCGGGATTTTCGAGGATTTGGGGGAGAGGAAATGCAATTTTCCTGGGGAATTTTGGGTGGTGTTTTATTTTTGAGATTTTTTAAATATTATTTTATTATTTTTTTAATGTTTTTGGGTACTGAGGTTTTTTGGGACGGTCCCAAATTTTCTGTTGAGGGATTAATTTGATTTTTTTGGGGGGAAAGGATTTTGGGGGAGACTTTATTTTATGGGGGGGGAAACATTCTATTTATGGGAAATTTTTTTTTTGTGGAGGGTGAATTTTTTTTTTTTTTGGAGGGGGCGGGAATTTTGGTTTTGGGGGGGTCCCAAATTTGGGGGTGCCCCCGCAGCCCCCCCATGAAGGGCGAGCCCCCCCCAGCAGCACCCTGAGCGTGGGCCAGGCCCGGAAAATGGTGGAGCAGCTGAAGATCGAGGCCAGCCTGTGCCGGGTCAAGGTCTGGGGGGAAAAAATGGGAATTTGGGGGGGGTTCAAAGAAATTGGGGGCAAAATGGAAATTTGGGGGGCAAAATGGAGATTTAGGGGGTTTGGGGGTGGGTGGAGGAGATTGGGGGGTAAAAAGGGATTTAAATGGGATTTTGGGTGGATTTAAATGGGATTTTGGGGGATTTAATTGGGATTTTGGGGGATTTAAATGGGATTTTGGGGGGATTTAAATGGGATTTTGGGGGATTTAATTGGGATTTTGGGGTGGTAAAAATGGGATTTGGGGGGGATTCAAAAGAAATTTGGGGGGAAAATGGAGATTTGGGGGGGCAAAGGGAGGATTTGGGGGGGGTTGGAGGAGATTCAGGGGGTAAAAAGGGATTTTAATGGGATTTTAGGGGGGATTTAAATTGGGATTTTGGGGAGATTTAATTGGGATTTTGGGGGATTTAATTGGGATTTTGGGGAGATTTAATTGGGATTTTGGGGGGATTAAATTGGGATTTTTGGGGATTTAAATGGGATTTTGGGGAATTAATTGAGATTTTAGGGAGGTAAAAATGGGATTTGGGGCTGGTTTTGGAGAGCAAAACGGGATTTGGGGGCGTTTTAAGGGGATTTGGGGATAAAAAAGGGAATTTTGGGGCAGTTTGGGGCTGGAAATGAGATTTGGGGGGGGATTTAAAGGGGTTTGGGGGGTTAAAAGGAAATTTTGGGGGTAAAAATGAGGATTTGGGAGGGGCTGGGGAGGAAGGGCAGGATTTGGGGTTCCAGAATTGAATTTTGGGGTTTGAGGAGTTGAATTTGGGATTCCAGGTGTGAATTTGGGATTTCAAGGTTGGATTTGGAGATCCAGGGGTTGAGTTTGGTGTTTGAGTTTTCTGGGTGATTTCAGGGTTTTTGGTTTTTTTTTTGGTTTATTTTTTTTTGCTTCAATTGTGTTTTTTGGGGGATTCCAGTTTTAATTTAGGATTTCCAGTTTGAATTTAGGATTTCCAGTTTGAATTTGGGATTTTAGGAATGGATTTAGAGATTGTGGGGCTGGGTTTGGCATTTCCAGCTGGTCTGGGTGATTTCTATAAGTATTTTTTTTTCTTCAAGGCTGTTTTTGGGGGTTCCAGGTTGAATTTAGGATTTCCAGTTTGAATTCGGGATTTCCAGTTTGAATTTGGGATTTCAGGAGTGGATTTAGAGATTGTGGGGCTGGGTTTGGCATTTCCCGCTGGTCTGGGTGATTTCTATACGTATTTTTTTTTATTCAATTGTGGTTTTTTGGGGTTCCAGCTTGAATTCAGGATTTCCAGCTTGAATTCAGGATTTCCAGTTTGAATTCAGGATTTCCAGTTTGAATTTGGGATTTCAGGAGTGGATTTAGAGATTGTGGGGCTGGGTTTGGCATTTCCAGCTGGTCTGGGTGATTTCTATACGTATTTTTTTTATTCAATTGTGGTTTTTTTGGGGTTCCAGCTTGAATTCAGGATTGCCAGGTTGAATCTGGGGGTTCCAGCTGCGGTTTTCGGGCGTCCTGGCCGCATTTTTGGCGTTATTTTGGCGTTTCAGCGCCGGATCTGGCAGCGGATTCGGGGCGCAGCTTTGGGCTCGGGGGCGGGATTTCGGCGGCCCGGGGGGTTTCGCTGAGCTCCAGGCGCATTTTTGGGGTCCCAGCCGCGCCCTGAGGGGTTCCAGGTGAGGTTTTGGGGTCCCTGACCCTGTTTTTGGCACGCCAGGTGTCCAAGGCGGCGGCGGAGCTGCTGAGTTACTGCGAGGCTCACGCCTGCGAGGACCCGCTGCTCACCCCCGTGCCCACCTCCGAAAATCCCTTCCGCGAGAAGAAATTCTTCTGCGCCCTCCTCTGAACCCCCCCGGCACTTTTGGGGACCCCCCCGGCATTTTGGGGACCTTCCGACATTTTTGGGGACCCCCCCGCCCCAATTTTTGGGTCACTCCTGTAAAAATTAGGATAAATTTCACCCCAAAAATGAGGCGGAAATGAGGGGGGGGATTAATTTGGGGTCGTCCCACAGATGAGAATTCCCCCCGAAATTGGGACCCGCCCCTCCCCCAAAAAAAAAAGCCTTGGGGTGGTCCCAGCTCAGAGGGGGGGGGAGGTTTGAGGGGGTTTTGGGGTCCCCCACCCCAAAAATGGCTTCAAGGATGGACTCAGGGAAGGTTCTGGAATAGGGGGAGGGGGAGACTTGCCCTAAAATCACCCCCAAATTCCCCTCCCCCATCACTCCCCACCCCTCCTCAAAATGGGGACCCCCCAAACTTCGGGACAGGCCCAAAATTCATCTCTCACCTGCCCCCGCCCCAAATTCTGGGGGTTCCCCTCCCTGGCACCAACCCCCACCCAAATTTCGGCTCTGAGGGACCCCCCGGGGGGTTAAAGGAGGGTTCCTCCCTCCCCCCAAATAAACACTTGGCGGCACAGACGGAGCCGGGACCCTTTTGGAATCCCCAAAAATTGGGATTGGGGGGGGGGGGTCCTCTCTTATTGAGGGGGGGGCGAGGGGAATTTGGGGGATGTGGGGATGGGGAGGGGGTACGGGAGGAATTTGGGGTCTGGGGGAAGAGGAAGGGAAAGGAGGGAAAGGGGGAAGAAAACGGGGAAAAGGAGGAAAAAGAAGAAAAGATCCCTGGGACCCCTCAGGGCCCCACACCCAACATGGCGGCGCCCGTTCCGTCCGCTGGGCGCCGCCATGACACCCGCGCATGCGCACGGCGCCCCGGCCGCGCCTCCCAGCGCCCAAAATGGCGGCGGGAGGGGCCGGGGGCGCTCAGGGGGTCTCTGGGGACGCCCCCGGCCCGCGAGGGAGCCCCTCCCCCATGCGGGACCCCCCAAAAAAGCCTCGCGGGGGGCGGGGGAGCCGCGTCAATCCCCTCCCCCTCCCGCCGCGTCACCGGCGGCGCGTCCAAGATGGCGGCGCCCACAAACCCCGGTTGCCATGGCAACCGAGCGCAGGCCTGAGGCCTCGCAGGGGCCCGGCCTGCGCAGGAAGGGAATCGGTAATTAAATCTTTAATTCAGGTGATTAATTGATCATTTCTGAGCTGCGCTTTGTCTCGGAGACAAAGAAACGGGCCCGGAGCCGGGGCTGGGCCAAAATCCCCAAACCCAAAACCCCAAATCCCCAAACTCTGAACCCCAAACCCCAAATCCCCAAACCCAAAATCCCCAAACACCAAACCCCAAACTCAAAATCCCCAAACTTCAAATCCAAAATCCCCAAACCCAAAATCCCCAAACTCTGAACCCCAAACCCAAAATCCCCAAACCCAAACTCAGCACCAGGACCGAGTTCCAGCCCCCACTTTACCCAGTTTAACCCCAGTTTAATTTTTTAACCCCAGTTTAATTCAGTTTTAAGCCCCCAGACTCAATTCCAAACTCCCCAAGTCAGTGTGAACCCCCCAAACCGGTTCTAACCCACCTGAACCCCCAACCCAAATTTTAACCACCCCAGACCCAACTTCAGCCTCCCCCCAAACCCGTTTAAACCCGGTTTTAACCCCTTTAAACCCAGTTTTATTCCATTTAAACTCATTGAAACCCAGTTTTAACCCATTTAAACCCTATTTTAACCCCTTTAAACCCGGTCTGAACCCCATTTTAAGCCCTTTAAATCCAGTTTGAACCCATTTAAACCCATTTAAACCCAGTTTGAACCCCTTTAAACCCCGTTTTAATCCCATTTAAACCCGGTTTTAACCCCTTTAAACCCAGTTTGAACCCATTTAAACCTGGTCTGAACCTCTTTAAACCCAGTTTTAACCCCATTTAAACCCGGTCTGAACCCCATTTTAACCCCTTTAAACCCTATTTGAACCCCTTTAAACCCTATTTGAACCCCTTTAAACCCAGTTTGAACCCCTTTAAACTCGGTTTTAACCCATTTAAACCCAGTTTTAACCCCTTTAAACCCGGTCTGAACCCCATTTTAACCCCTTTAAACCCAGTTTGAACCCCTTTAAACCCAGTTTGAACCCCTTTAAACCCAGTTTTAACCCCTTTAAACCCGGTTTTAACCCCTTTAAACCCGGTTTTACCCCCAAAAACAGCACCCGAGGCTGCCCTGGGCTCAAGCGAATTTTCTTTATTTCTAAAAAGGGACAAAACCGCCCGACACAGCCTGGGGGGGAGGGGCGGGGGGCCGGGGGGGGTCAAGGCCGCCCTCCCCCACCTCGGGGGGCGGCGGCGGCCGAATTTGGGATTTTTTTTATTTTTTAAATTTTTTTTGTCATTTTCGACCCCCGCAATGGAAGAAGCGACCACCGAGAGGAGAAAGGGGGTGAGACCCGCGGGGGGAGGGGCTGGGAAGGATCCCCAAAAACCAGGAAAACAAAAAGGGAATTTTCTCAGGGATGTTCGTGGTTGGGATGGGATTTTTTAAGTTTTTTTTTTTTTTGGATGTTTTTGTTTTATTTGAAAAAGGACCCGAAAATCTCCAGCGGCGGGCGCCGCCCCTCCCCCAACCCCAAAAAAATCCCAAATTTGGGTTTTTGGTTTTTTTTTTGGGGGGGGGTTTCCTCACGCTGGGGGGAGGGGGAAAGGGAGGGGGAGGAAAAATCCCCAAAATGCCAAAGAAACAACGGAAAAAAACCCCAAAAACCCCAAAAACCAAAACTTTAAAAGGAAAAAAAAACCCCATAAAAATAAAATAATAAAAACCCAAATTCCCCAGAAAATGCCCCAAAATTTCCCCAATTCTTCCCCCAAAAATCCCCCAAAATTCAAGGAAAAAAATCCCCATTACCAGAGGCTTCATTAATTAATGAGGAGCCCATTAATTAATGGAGATTCCCTGATAATTAAGGAAGATTAATAAGGAACCATCATTGAATAATTAGTGAGGGGACCCCAATTAATGGAAGGCCTGGTAATTAATCAAAGCCCCCCATGAAAATTAATAATTATTAATTAACTAAACGTCCTCATTAACACCAATTAACGACCCCCGGGGGGGAGGGGAAGATTTGGGGTCCCCCCCAGTGCCCAACCCCCCCCTTTTCCCTGGGACTTCTCCCCAAATTCCATCCAAATTCCCCCCAATTAATCAAATTCCATCCAAATCCTCCCCAAATTAATCAAATTCCATCCAAATTCCCCCCAATTAATCAAATTCCATCCAAATCCTCCCCAAATTAATCAAATTCCATCCAAATTCCCCCAAATTTTCCAGGGAAATTCCAGCACGGGCAGAGGGGGGGGAGGGGAAGTTTTGGGGGGAATTTCCCCCCTCCCCCAATCCCCTCCCCCACCCCCAAATCTCCCCCAGGAAATGAAATTTTCCAGTTTTTCCCATTTTTCCCCCCAAATCTGCCTCTTCCCGCCCCTCCCCCGCGGGGCTAGGGGGTGGGGAGGGGCGCCTTACATTTTGGGGGGACCCCCCGCCCTCCCCCCGCCGCCAAAACCTGGAATTAAATTTTTTTTTTTTTTTCATTTCTCCCTCTTTTTTTTTTGCGCTTTTTTTTTATACAATTACAACAAAATTCTTTCAACAAACTTTAAAAAAAAATTTACATTTTCCATCTTTTTTTTTTTGCCTTTTTTATCCTTTTTCCCCTTTTTTGATTTTTTTTCCTCTTTTCCCTCCCCCTCCCCCCCTTTTTTTTTCCAGCCCCTCCCCCCTCCCTGTTTTTTTTTTCCCGCGTTTTTTTTCCCTCCCCCCCGCCCCCGCCCCCACCTCCCCAAAATTTTCGGGATAGTTTTGGGATGGGCCGGGGTTCACCGGTAGCCCTGGTAGCCGTAGTAGTTCCTGTAGTACCGGTCTCTGTCCTGGTAGTAGTTCTGCCACTGGGGGAGGAGTTGGAACTGGGCAAACTGGGCAAACTGGGAGGCCCAAAACCCCACCAAGGACCCCCCCCCAAAATTCCCCCAATTCCAGCCCAAAACCCCCCGAAATTCCCATTAAAATCGGCAACTCCTGGGGTTTACAACCAGGAGTAACCCCCGGTGTAAATCCCAGTTTAACCCCAGTTTAACCCCGGTGTAAATCCCAGTTTGACCCCAGTGTAACTCCCAGTTTAACCCCAGTGTAAATCCCAGTTTGACCCCAGTGTAAATCCCAGTTTAACCCCAGTGTAACTCCCAGTTTGACCCCGGTGTAACTCCCAGTTTAACCCCGGTGTAACTCCCAGTTTGACCCCAGTTTAACCCCAGTGTAACTCCGAGTTTGACCCCGGTGTAACTCCCAGTGTAACCCCAGTATAACCCCGGTGTAACTCCCAGTCAGACCCCAGTCTGACCCCGGTGTAACTCCCAGTTTGACCCCAGTTTAACCCCGGTGTAACTCCCAGTTTGACCCCAGTCTGACCCCGGTGTAACTCCCAGTCTGACCCCAGTTTAACCCCGGTGTAAATCCCAGTTTGACCCCGGTGTAACTCCCAGTTTGACCCCGGTGTGACGCCCAGTTTGACCCCAGTCTGAGCCCAGTGTGACTCCCAGTTTGGCCCCAGTCTGACCCCAGTTTGGCCCCGCCGCAGTCCCAGTTTCAGGCCGTACCTCGCGGTTGTACTGCTGGTAGTAGTCGCGGTATCCGTTGTAGTCTCCCTGGTTTGACCCCGGTGTAAATCCCGGGTTAACTCCAGTTTAAACTCAGTGTAACTCCCAGTTTAACCCCAGTGTAAATCCCAGTTTAACCCGGGTCTAACTCCCAGTTTAACCCGGGTCTAACTCCCAGTTTAACCCCGGTGTCACTCCCAGTTTAAGCCCAGTGAAAATCCCAGTTTAACCTTGATTAAACACCAAAGTAACCCCAGTGTAACTCCCAGTCTAACCCCAATTTAACCCGGGTCTAACTCCCAGTTTAACCCCGATTTAACCCCACTTTAACCCAGGTCTAACTCCCAGTTTAACCCCAGTTTACCCCAGTGTAACTCCCAGTCCAACCCCGATTTAACCCCAGTCTAAACCCAGTCTAACCCCGATTTAACCCCAATTTAAACCAGGTCTAACCCCCAGTTTAACCCTGATTTAAGCCCAGTCTAACCCCGGTGTAACTCCCAGTCTAACCCCAGTCTAACGCCGGTGTAACCCCAGTCTAACCCCAGTCTAACCCGGCTCTAACCCCCAGTTTAACCCCGATTTAACCCCAGTCTAACCCCGGTGTAACTCCCAGTCTAGCCCCAGTCTAACCCCGGTGTAACCCCCAGTCTAACCCCAGTCTAACCCGGCTCTAACCCCCAGTCTAAGCCCGGTGTAACCCCCAGTCTAGCCCCAGTCTAGCCCCGGTGTAACCCCAGTCTGGCCCCAGTCTAAGCCCGGTGTAACCCCAGTCTAGCCCCAGTCTAACCCGGCTCTAACCCCCAGTTTAACCCCGATTTAACCCCAGTCTAAGCCCGGTGTAACCCCCAGTCTAACCCCAGTCTAGCCCGGTGTAACCCCAGTCTGGCCCCAGTCTAACCCCGTTGTAACCCCCAGTCTAGCCCCAGTCTAAGCCCCAGTCTGGCCCCAGTCTAACCCCGGTGTAACCTCCAGTCTAACCCCAGTCTAGCCCGGGTCTAACCCCCAGTTTAACCCCCAGTCTAGCCCCAGTCTAACCCCGGTGTAACCCCCAGTCTAGCCCCAGTCTAACCCGGCTCTAACCCCCAGTCTAACCCCAGTCTAACCCCGGTGTAACCCCCAGTCTAGCCCCCAGTCTAACCCGGTTCTAACCCCCAGTTTAACCCCGATTTAACCCCAGTCTAACCCCAGTATAACCCCCAGTCTAGCCCCAGTCTAACCCCGGTGTAACCCCCAGTCTAACCCCAGTCTAACCCCAGTATAACCCCCAGTCTAAGCCCGGTGTAACCCCAGTCTGGCCCCAGTCTAAGCCCCAGGTTAGGCCGGGTTTAGGCCCGCACCTCGCGGTTGTACTGCCGGTAGTAGTCGCGGTATCTGTTGTAGTCGTAGTCGCGGCCGTAGAACCGATCGTCGTAGCCCCGGTAGCGCTCGTAGAAGTTCCGGTAGCCCTGGGGGCAGAACCCCAGTTAGAACCAGGAAAAACCAGTAAAAACCAGTTAAAGATGGCCCAGAAGTGCCCCAGACGCCTCCAGAAGTGCCCAGAATTGCCCAAGAAGTTCCCCAAAGTGCCCCAGGAGCCCCCAGAAATGCCCCAGGAGTGCCCAGAATTTCCCCAGAAGTGCCCCGAATTGCCCACAAGTGTCCCAGAAGTGCCCACAAGTGCCCCAGAGGTGCCCCAGAAGTTCCCCAGAAGCCCCCAGGAGCCCCCAGAATTGCCTCAGTGACCTTGGAACTGGCAGGAACTGGTCAGGAAGTGCCCAGAATTACCCCAGAAGTTCCCAGAAGAGCCCCAGAAGTGCCCCAGAATCCCCCAGGAGCCCCCAGAATTTGCCCAGTTCCCCAGAATTGCACCAAAAATGCCTCAGTGACCCTGGAACTGGCAGGAACTAGTCAGGAAGTGCCCAGAATTGCCCCAGAACTGCCCAGGAGTGCCCAGAAGTTCCTCAGGAGGCCCCAGAATCGCCCCAGAAGCCCCCAGAAGAGCCCCAGGAGTCCCCAGAGGTGCCCCAGAACCCCCAGAAATGCCCCAGAACCCCCAGAATTGCCCCAGAACCCCCAGAATTGCCCCAGAGCCCCCAGAACTGCCCCAGAACCCCCAGAATTGCCCCAGGAGCCCCAGGAGCCCCCAGAACTGCCCCAGAGCCCCCAGAGGTGCCCCAGAACCCCCAGAATTGCCCCAGATTTGCCCCAGAGGTGCCCCCAGAACCCCCAGAATTGCCCCCAGAGCCCCAGAACTGCCCCAGGAGCCCCCAGAACCCCCAGAACTGCCCCAGGAGCCCCAGAGGTGCCCCAGAACCCCCAGAGCCCCCAGATCTGCCCCGGCCGTTGCTCACCCCGCGGTTGCCCGGCTGCCCCCAGTACTCGCGGCTGCTGCTGCCCCCCGTAGACGCTGGCTGTCGTAGCCCGGCGCTGCCCCCCCACTGCGGGACGGACGGGCGGGTCAGCGCGACACCGGCACCGGCACCGGCCCGGCCCAGAGCAGCATCACACTCAGCTCAGACACGTCCCAAACCCGGCCAAAACCCAGCCAAAATCCAGCCAAATCCCAGCCAAAATCCAGCCAAAATCCAGCCCAAATCCCAGCCAAAATCCACACCAAAACCCAGCCAAAATCCAGCCCAAATCCCAGCCAAAATCCAGCCAAAATCCCAGCCAAAATCCAGCCCAAACCCACCCCAAATCCCAGCCAAAATCCAGCCAAAATCCATCCCAAACCAATCCCAAATCCCACTTCAAATCCAGCCCAAACCCACCCCATATGCCAACCCAAAGCCATGCCAGATCCCAGCCAAAATCCAGCCCAAACCCACTCCAAATCCCAGCCAAATCCCATCCAAAATCTATCCCAAATCCCATCCAAAACCCATCCCAAATCCCAGATCAAACCCACCCCAAATCCCAGCCAAAATCCATCCCGAATTCACCCCAAATCCCATCCCAAATCTTGTTCCAAATCAACCCCAAACTCACCCCAAATCCCATCCCAATCTCCACCCACATCTCTGTTTTCTCCCTCCCACATCCCTAAATCCCGTTCCCACTGCAATCCCAGTTGGATCCCATTTTTCCCTCTCCAGACCACATTTTCCCCCATTTTTTCCCATTTTTCCCATTTTATCCCGTGTCTTTGCCCCTGACCGTAGCCCTGGCCGCGGTTGCGGTTCTGCCGGTTGCGCTTGTTGCGGTTGTTGCACCGGTTGCCAGATCCCATTTTCCCGTGTTTTACCCCATTTTTCCCATTCCCCCATGTTTTATCCCATTTCCCCGTGTTTTACCCCGTTTTTATCCCATTTCCCCCATTTTCCCCCATTTTTCCCTTGTTTCCCCCCTGACCGTAGCCCTGGCCGCGGTTGCGGTTCTGCCGGTTGCGCTTGTTGCGGTTGTTGCGCTGGTTGCCAGATCCCATTTCCTCTGATTTTATCCCATTTCCCCATGTTTTATCCCATTTCCACCCATGTTTTATCCCATTTTTCCCGTTTTAACCCATTTTTCCCGTGTCTTTGCCCCTGACCGTAGCCCTGGCCGCGGTTGCGGTTCTGCCGGTTCGCGGCTTGTTGCGGTTGTTGCGCCGGTTGCCAGATCCCATTTCCCCATGTTTTATCCCATTTCCCCCGTGTTTTACCCCTTTTGTTCCCATTTTCCCCATTTTTCCCGTGTTTCCCCCGACCGTAGCCCTGGCCGCGGTTGCGGTTCTGCCGGTTGCGCTTGTTGCGGTTGTTGCGCTTCGGTTGCCAGATCCCATTTTCCCCATTTTTATCCCATTTCCCCGTGTTTTACCCCGTTTTTATCCCATTTTCCCCGTTATTCCCGTGTTTCCCCCCTGACCGTAGCCCTGGCCGCGGTTGCGGTTCTGCCGGTTGCGCTTGTTGCGGTTATTGCGCCGGTTGCCAGATCCCATTTCCCCAGATTTTATCCCTTTTTTCCCATTTCCCTGTGCTTTATCCCATTTCCTCCCATGTTTTATCCCCATTTTTCCCGTTTTTAACCCTTTTTCCCCCGTGTTTCCCCCCTGACCGTAGCCCTGGCCGCGGTTGCGGTTCTGCCGGTTGCGCTTGTTGCGGTTGTTGCGCTCGGTTGCCAGATCCCATTTTCCCCATGTTTTTATCCCATTTCCCCATTTTTATCCCATTTCCCCATGTTTTATCCCATTTCCCCGTGTTTTACCCCGCTTTTATCCCATTTCCCCATTTTTATCCCATTTCCCCCATGTTTTATCCCATTTTTCCCGTTTTTAAGCCATTTTTCCCTTGTCTTTGCCCCCTGACCGTAGCCCTGGCCGCGGTTGCGGTTCTGCCGGTTGCGCTTGTTGCGGTTGTTGCGCCGGTTGCCGCGCTTCTCCGAGGGCGGCAGCTGCTTCCGCGCCTCCTCCTTCCAGCGCAGCACCAGCGGCGCCGCCTCGTCCCGGCCCAGCTCCCCGAACACCACCTCGTCCACGTACTCGCTCTTCTCGGGCAGCGAGTAATTGGCTGCGAAACGGGGCAGAAAACGGGGAAATCGGGTCAGAGACGGGGGGGAAATCAGAGTTTACCTGGGAGAAATCGGGTAGGGAAGGTGGAAAAAATCCCGCCAAAAATGGGGAAATAATCCCCCAAAAATGTGGAAAAAAATCCCCCAAAAATGGGAAAACTCAGGTATTTTTCCCTCATTTTCCATGTGATTTTCCCCATGTTTTTTCCCATTTTTCCCCTGGATTTTCCCATTTTTCCCCGGATTTTTCCCATTTTTTTCCCCAGATTTTTCCCATTTTTTTCCCCAGATTTTTCCTACTTTTCCCTGGATTTTCCCCTGGATTTTCCCATTTTTTCCCTACGTTTTTTCCCCTTTTTTCCCATTTTTCCCCAGATTTTTCCCATTTTTCCCGGATTTTTCCCATTTTTTCCCCACGTTTTTTCCCATTTTTTTCCCCACGTTTTTCCCATTTTTCCCCAGATTTTTCCCATTTTTCCCCGGATTTTTCCCATTTTTCCCCTGGATTTTCCCATTTTTCCCCGGATTTTTCCCATTTTTCCCCAGATTTTTCCCATTTTTCCCCACATTTTTTCCCATTCTTTCCCCAGATTTCTCCCATTTTTTTCCCTGGATTTTTCCTATTTTTTCCCCACATTTTTTCCCATTTTTCCCCACGTTTTTCCCATTTTTCTCCACATTTTTCCCCACCTTTCATCTCCAGCATGACGGACTCGGGCACGTCGTCGCCCTCGGCCTGGCGCCGCAGCTCCAGGCGCTGCTCCCAGTCCGGCTCGGCCGGCACGATCACCACGACCTTCCTGGCAAAGCCCTTGAAGGCCGAGAGCTTCCGGCGCTGCCCCGAGTTGTACACGTTGCACTGGGGGGAAAGGGGGTTTGGGGGAAAAATTGGGAGTTTTGGGGGAAAAAAGGAATTTGGGGAAAAAATGGGGAGTTTGGGGGAAAAAAATGGGGAGTTTGGAGGGAAAAATGAGGATTTGGGGGGAAATGGGGATTTGGCGGGGGGGAAAATGGAATTTTGGGGGAAAAAAGGGAATTTTGAGAGAAAAAAAAGAATTTGGGGGGAAAATGGGGATTTGGGGGAAAAAATGAGGATTTGGGATCCAGAATAGGGATTTTTGATGTGGTATTCAAGAGATTTTTTTGGAGTGGTTATCCTGGATTTTTTGGGCTGGTTATCCTGGAGTTTTTCGGCTGGTTATCCTGGAGTTTTTGGGCTGGTTATCTCAGATCTCTCAGGGATTTCTGTGCTGCTTTTCCCAAGATTTTTCCTCTCCCGGGTAACTGGTTGAAGACGAACTGGGGATTCTTTGGGGGGATTTTCTCTGGATTTTTTTTGGGGTATCTTTCCCAAATTTCCAGACTTGTTTCCCAACATTTCACAGTCACTTTCCCCAGGATTCCTCCCCTGCCCAGGTACCTGGCCGAGAATGAACTGGGGATTTCTGGAGGGACTTTTGGGGGAATTTTCTCTGGATTTTTTTGGGCAATCATTCCCAGATTTCCAGGCTGGTTTCCCGACATTTCCCAGGATTTCTTCCCCCCAGGTACCTGGTCGAGGATGAAGTTGCGGCGGGCGCGGGGGGCGATCTGCACCAGCTTGCTAAGGCACTGCGCCGCCTGCTGAGTCAGCAGCTCCCGGCTCTTGGCGTCCAGCTCCTCCGGCTCCGGCCCCCGCGTCTGCAGGATTCGGGAATTCGGGAATTATTCAGGAGTTTGGGAATTTGGGAATTCGGGAACGGGCACAGGGAGCTCCCAGCTCCTCCGGCTCCGGCCCCCGCGTCTGCAGAATTCGGGAATTTGGGAATTCGGGAATTCAGGAGTTTGGGAATTTGGGAATTCGGGAGTTTGGGAATTCGGGAGTTTGGGAATTTGGGAACGGGCACAGGGAGCTCCCAGCTCCTCCGGCTCCGGCCCCCGCGTCTGCAGAATTTGGGAATTTGGGAATTCAGGAGTTTGGGAATTTGGGAATTCGGGAACGGGCACAGGGAGCTCCCAGCTCCTCCGGCTCCGGCCCCCGCGTCTGCGGGATTTGGGAATTTGGGAATTCGGGAGTTTGGGAATTTGGGAATTCAGGAGTTTGGGAATTTGGGAAT
>JAKWBO010000887.1:0-24180 GCA_034336685.1 Luscinia luscinia
CCCAAACTGGGAAACCAGTAACCAGTGGCCCCAACTGGGATCCCAGTGCTCCCAGTGCCGTGACTGGGAGCACTGGGGCCGCACTGGGAGCACTGGGGTCATACTGGGACGCTTCACTGAATCCCTACTGGTCCCAAACTGGTCTGAACTGGTCCGAACTGGGATGGGCAGGGGGTTGGGAGGGGCGTTGAGGGAACTGGGGTTACTGGGCTGTACTGGGTTGTACTGGGAGGGGAACTGGGGCCCGAACTGGTCTGAACTGGCTCAAACTGGTCCAAACTGGTCGGTACTAGTCCCAACTGGCTCAAATGTGCCCAGTCTGGTCTGTACTGGTCCTTACTGGTCTGTACTGGTCTGTACTGGTCTCGAACTGGCCCAAGCTGGTCCATACTGGTTCTGCACTGGTGTCAAACTGGTCTGAACTGGGCTCAAACTGGTCCAAACTGGCTTAAACTGGGCACAAACTAGGCTGAAACTGGCCCAAACTGGTCAGTACTGGTCCCGAAACGGCACAAACTGGCTCAAACTGGCCCAAACTGGGCTCAGACTGGTCCGTACTGGTCCGAACTAGGCTCAAACTGGTCTGAACTGGGCTCAAACTGGTCCAAACTGGCTTAAACTGGGAACAAACTGGGCTCAAATTGGTCCGAACTGGGCTCAGACTGGTCCGTATTGGCCCGAACTGGGCTCAAACTGGTCCGTACTGGTCCGAACTGGGCTCAGACTGGTCCGTACTGGTCCGGAGCCGCTCCTGCCGCTCCCCAGCCCCGCCCCCGCCGCTCAGCCAATCAGCGCTCAGAAACCGGCGCCGTCCCGGCTTCCAACCAATCAAGAGCGAGAATTCCGAAGGGCGGGGCTGGAGACAGCAGCAGCCAATCAGCGCACAGAGACCGGCGCAGTCCCGGCTTCCAACCAATCAGAGGCGAGAATCCCCGAAGGGGCAGGGCTGAGACAGCAGCAGCCAATCAGCGCTCAGAAACCGGCGCAGTCCCGGCTTCCAACCAATCAGAGGCGAGAATCCCCGAAAGGGGCGGGGCTGAGACCGCGGCAGCCAATCAGAGTGAAAGAACGGGTTTTTCCGGTGACGTCACGTGGTTCCGGGGTCACGTGAGCGGGCGCGCAGTCACGTGAGCCGCGCGGAGGTCACGTGGGCGGCGCGCGGGGCCGCGGTAGCGCTCAGGAGTTTTAGGGAATTTTGGGGAAATTTTGGGAATTTTGGGGGAAAATTTGGGGGAATTTTGGGGAGGGGAGGGACCTGAAGGGGAGGGATGGGGGAGGGGCGGGGGGAATTTGGGGGGGTTCAGGGGGAGAATTTGGGAAAATTTGGGAAAACATTTGGGAAAATTTTGGGAAAAAATTTGGGGGAATTTGGGAAAATTTTGGGGGAGCCCGACAGAGAATTTTGGGGAAATTTGGGGAATTTTGGGGTCCTTGAAGGGAATTTGGGGAATTTTAGGGGAGAATTTTGGGGGAATTTTGGGGTTTGGGGGAATTTTGGGAGTCCCTTAGAGGATTTTGGGGTTTTGGGAGAATTTTGGGGATTTGGGGAAATTTTGGGAATCCTGAGGAGTTTTGGGGGAATTTTTGAGTTTTGGGGAAATTTTGGGAATTTTTGGGGGTCTCTGAGGAGTTTTTGGGGGTCTCAGGTGGATTTTGGGGAATTTTGGGAAATTTGGGGGAATTTTGGGTGTCCCTGAGAGATTTTGGAGGATTTTGGGTTTTTGGGCAGAATTTTGGGGATTTTCTTGGTGGATTTTGGGGAGGATTTTGGGGATCCCTGAGGGTTTTTGGGTGGAATTTTGATTTTGGGGTTTTTGGGTGGATTTTGGGGTTTTTGGAAGAATTTTGGGGTTTTGGAGGAAATTTCAGGTGGATTTGGGGTTTTTAAATGGAATTTTGGGCGAATTTTGGAAAATTTGGGAGAATTTTGGGAGGAATTGGGGTTTTTTGGGGGCTTTTTGCTGGAATTTTGGGAGGATTTTTGCGAATTTGGGGGTTTTAGGCGTATTTTGGGGGTTTTGGGGATTTTTGCGGATCGGATTTGGGGTTTTGGGGAGAAAATTTTTGGGAATTTTGGGGTTTTTGGAAGGATTTTTTGTGCGGATTTTTCTGCGGATTTTGGGGTTTTAGGCTGATTTTGGGAATTTTGGGGTTTTTTGGGGGATTTTTGGCGGATTTTGGGAATTTTGGGATTTTGGGATTTTTGGGTGAATTTTAGGAATTTTGGGGTTTTTGGAGAATGTTTTGGGCTGATATTTGGAATTTTGAGGTTTTTTGGGTGGATTTTGGGGATTTTGGTGTTTTTGGGAGGTTTTAGGCAGATTTTTTGGGGCGGATTTTGGGGTTTTGGGAGGATTTTTTGGGCAGATTTTGAGACGTTTGGGATTTTGGGGAGATTGTTTGGGAGGATTTTAGGGCGGATTTTGAGGTATTTTGGGAGGATTTTTGGGAATTTTGGGGGTATTTTAGGAGGATTTCCGGGAGGATTTTGGGAATTTTGGGGTTTTTGGGAGGATTTTTTGGGCGGATTTTGAGACGTTTGGGATTTTTGGGGAGATTATTTGGGAGGATTTTTGGGCGGATTTTGGGGTATTTTGGGAGGATTTTTGGGAATTTTGGGGCTATTTTAGGAGGATTTCGGGGAGGATTTTGGGAATTTTGGGTTTTGGAGGATTTTGGCGGATTTGAGCGTTAGGATTTTTGGAGATGCTTGGAGGATTTTGGGCGAATTTGGGTTTTATTGGGAGGATTTTTTGAATTTTGCGTTTTTGGGAGGATTTTTGGAGCCATTTTGGGAATTTTTTGTCTCACCCTCCCTCTTTTCCCCCCACTTTCCTCCAGGTCGCCCCTCCCACCCATGGCCTCCCCTGCCCCTCCCCCACCTTGGCTCGCCCCGATGACGTCACGGTGGGGCGGGGCCGGACCCGGCGGGGCCCCGCCCCGCAGGCAAAGCCCCGCCTCCCGCCCCGCCCCACCTGAGCGTGCTGGTGCTGTGCCTGATCAACCTGCTCAACTACATGGACCGGTTCACCGTGGCAGGTGGGGCGGGGCCGGGGCGGGGCCGGGGAGGGGCCAGGTGTGGTCTGAGTGGGCTCAGGTGTGCCCCAGATGTGTCCAGGTGTGTCCCAGGTGAGGGAGGGCCAGGTGTGTCCAGGTGTGTCTGGGAGGGCCAGGTGTGTCCCCAGGTGTGTCTGAACCCCCCAGGTGTGTCCAGGTGTGTCCCAGGTGAGGGGAGGGACCAGGTGTGTCCAGGTGTGTCTGGGAGGGGCTCAGGTGTGTCCCCGGGTGTGTCTGAACCCCTAGGTGTGTCCGGGTGTCCCAGGTGTGTCCCAGGTGAGGGGAGGGGCTCAGTGTGTGTCCCCGGGTGTGTCTGGGTGCCCCAGGTGTGTCTGGGTGGGGCTCAGGTGTGCCCCAGGTGTGTCTGGGTGTGTCCAGGTGTGTCCCAGGTGTGTCCAGGTGTGTCCCAGGTGTGTCTCAGGTGAGGGGATGAGCTCAAGTGTGTCTCAGGTGTGTCTGGGTGGGGCTCAGGTGTGTCCCAGGTGCATCCAGGTGTGTCTGAGTCTCCCCAGGTGTGTCCAGATGTGCCCCAGGTGTGTCTGGGTGAGGGGAGGGGGCTCAGGTGTGCCCCAGGTGTGTCCCAGGTGTGTCTGGGTGGGGCCCAGGTGCTCCCAGGTGTGTCTGAACCCCTCAGGTGTGTCTGGATGTGCCTCAGGTGTGTCTCAGGTGAGGGGGAGGGGCTCAGGTGAGGGGAGGGGCTCAGGTGTGTCCCAGGTGTGTCCCAGGTTTGTCTGGGTGTGTCTGGGTGGGGCCCAGGTGTGTCTCAGGTGTGTCTGAACCCCTCAGGTGTGCCAAGGTGTGCCCCAGGTGTGTCTGGGTGTGCCCCAGGTGTGTCCCAGGTGCATCCAGGTGTGTCTGAGCCTCCCAGGTGTGTCCAGATGTGCCCGAGGTGTGTCTGAGTGGGGCTCAGGTGAGGGGAGGGGCTCAGGTGTGTCCCAGGTGTGTCTCAGGTGAGGGGAGGGGCTCAGGTGTGTCTGGGTGTGTCCCAGGTGCGCCCCAGGTGTGTCTGAACACATCCCAGGTGTGTCCCAGGTGTGTTCCAGGTGTGCCCCAGGTGTGTCTGGGAGTGCCCCAGATGTGCCCCAGCTGTTTCCCATCCCCTCTCCCTGCCCCCAGGTGTGCTGCCGGAAGTCGAGGATTATTTCGGATCGGCGACAGCAGCTCCGGCCTGCTGCAGACAGGTGGAGGCCCGGCCACTTCCGGTTCCGGTACCGGTCACTTCCGGTTCCGGTACCGACCACTTCCTGTTTTGGTACCGGGCACTTCCTTTACTACCACTTCCGGTGTTGGCCTCCTCCTGTGTCACCCCTCTTGGGCTCCGACCACTTCCTGTTCCGATCACTTCCGGTTCCGGCCCCACTTCCGGTTCCGGCCACTTCCGGTTCCGCCCTCACTTCCTGTGGCTTTGGGCCAATTTTGGGATTTTTTTGGGATTTTCAGGTTGATTTTGGGGGAATTTTTGGCGGGGGTTTTGGGGTTTGTTGGGAGTTTTTGGGAATTTTTGAGAGGGAATTTTTGGGAATTTTTGGGGGATTTTCAGGTTGTTCTTGGGAGATTTTGGGGAATTTTTGGGGACTTTTTGGGGTTTGTTGGGAGCTTTTGGGAATTTTTTGAGAGGGATTTTTGGGATTTTTGGGGTGATTTTGGGAGGTTTTCTCTGAGGTTTTTGGGGTTTTAGCTGGAATATTTTTGGGGGTTTAGATTTTTTTTTTGATTTTTGGATTTTTTTGGGGGGTTGTTGGGTATTTGTTTCTCACCTGTCCCTCACCTGTTCCAGTGTTCATCAGCACTTTTGGGGTGATTTTTTTGGGGTTTTTTTCAGATTTTTGGAAGGTTTTTAAATTTTTTAAAATTTTTTTTTATTTTTTTTTAATTTTTTTGTTTTATTTTTCTCACCTGTCTCACCTGTCCCACCTGCCCCACCTGTCCCAGTGTTCATCAGCACTTTTGGGGTGATTTTTTGAGGTTTTTAAGGTTTTTTGAGATTTTTGGGGGATTTTTTGAAATTTTTTTAAAATTTAATTTTTTTGTTGTTGTTTCCTTTTTCTCACCTGTCCCACCTGTCTCTCACCTGTTTCACCTGTCCCACCTGTCCCACCTGCCCAGTGTTCATCAGCACTTTTGGGGTGATTTTTTTCAGGTTTTTTAAGGTTTTTTGAGATTTTTGGGGCATTTTTTGAAATTTTTTTAAAATTTATTTTTTGTTTTGTTTCTCTCACCTGTCCCACCTGTCTCACCTGGGCAGTGTTCATCAGCAGTTTTGGGGTGATTGTTTGGGTTTTTTAGGTTTTTTAAGATTTTTGAGAAGATTTTTTGAGATTTTTTTTTGTTGTTGTTGTTGTTTTATTTTTCTCACCTGTCTCACCTGTCTCACCTGTCTCACCTGTCTCACCTGTTTCACCTGCCCCACCTGCCCCACCTGTCCCAGTGTTCATCAGCACTTTGGAGTGATTTTTTTGAGGTTTTTAGGGTTTTTGAGATTTTTTGAGGGGATTTTTTGAATTTTCTTTTTAATTTTTTGTTGTTGTTGTTGTTTTATTTTTTTCACCTGTCTCACCTGTCCCTCACCTGTCTCACCTGTCCCACCTGCCCAGTGTTCATCAGCACTTTTGGGGCAATTTTTTTGAGGTTTTTAAGGTTTTTTGAGATTTTTGGGGGATTTTTTAAAAATTTTTTTCTAATTTTTTTAATTTTTTTGTTTTATTTCTCTCACCTGTCCCACCTGTCCCACCTGTCCCACCTGTCCCAGTGTTCATCAGCAGTTTTGGGGTGATTGTTTGGGTTTTTTAGGTTTTTGAGATTTTTGTGAGGGATTTTTTTGAATTTTTCTTTTTAATTTTTTGTTGTTGTTGTTGTTTTATTTTTTTCACCTGTCTCACCTCTCCCTCACCTGTTCACCTGTCCCTCACCTGTCTCACCTGTCCCACCTGTCCCAGTGTTCATCAGCACTTTGGGGTGATTTTTTGAGGTTTTTAAGGTTTTTTGAGATTTTTGGGGGCATTTTTTAAAATTTTTTTCTAATTTTTTTAAAATTTTTTTTGTTTTATTTCTCTCACCTGTCACACCTGTCCCACCTGTCCCACCTGTCCCAGTGTTCATCAGCAGTTTTTGGGTGATTTATTGGGTTTTTAAGGTTTTTTAAGATTTTTTGAGAAGATTTTTATTTAAATTTTTTTGTTTTGTTTTGTTTTATTTTCTCACCTGTCTCACCTGTCGTTTCACCTGTCTCACCTGTCCCACCTGTCCCAGTGTTCATCAGCACTTTGGGTGATTTTTTGAGGTTTTTAGGGTTTTTGAGATTTTTGAGGGATTTTTGAATTTTTCTTTTTAATTTTTTGTTGTTGTTGTTGTTTTATTTTTTTCACCTGTCTCACCTGTCCTCACCTGTCTCACCTGTCTCACCTGTCCCAGTGTTCATCAGCACTTTTGGGGTGATTTTTTGAGGTTTTTAGGGTTTTTTGAGATTTTTGGGGGATTTTTTGAATTTTTTTTTAATTTTATTTTTTTGTTTTGTTTCTCTCACCTGTCCCACCTGTCTCACCTGGGCAGTGTTCATCAGCAGTTTTGGGGTGATTGTTTGGGTTTTTTTAGGGTTTTTTTGAGATTTTTTGAGGGGATTTTTTTGAATTTTTCTTTTAATTTTTTTGTTGTTGTTGTTGTTTTATTTTTTTCACCTGTCTCACCTGCTCCCTCACCTGTCTCACCTGTCCCACCTGTCCCAGTGTTCATCAGCACTTTGGGATGATTTTTTTGAGGTTTGTTAAGGTTTTTTTGAGATTTTTGGGGATTTTTTAAAATTTTTTTCTAATTTTTTAAAATTTTTTATTTGTTTATTTCTCTCACCTGTCACACCTGTCCCACCTGTCCCACCTGTCCCAGTGTTCATCAGCAGTTTTTGGGTGATTTATTGGGTTTTTAAGGGTTTTTTAAGATTTTTTGAGAAGATTTTTATTTAAATTTTTTTGTTTTGTTTTGTTTTATTTTTCTCACCTGTCTCACCTGTCGTTTCACCTGTCTCACCTGTCCCACCTGTCCCAGTGTTCATCAGCACTTTTGGGGTGATTGTTTGAGGTTTTTAGGGTCTTTTGAGATTTTTGAGGGATTTTTTTGAATTTTTATTTTTAATTTTTTGTTGTTGTTGTTGTTTTATTTTTTCACCTGTCTCACCTGTCCTCACCTGTCTCACCTGTCTCACCTGCCCAGTGTTCATCAGCAGTTTTGGGGTGATTTTTGGAGGTTTTTAGGGTCTTTTTGAGATTTTTTGAGGGATTTTTTGAATTTTATTTTTAATTTTTGTTGTTGTTGTTGTTTTATTTTTCTCACCTGTCTCACCTGTCGCTTTCACCTGTCTCACCTGCCCCACCTGTCCCAGTGTTCATCAGCAGTTTTGGGGTGATTTTTTGAGGTTTGTTAAGGTTTTTTGAGATTTTTCGGGGGATTTTTAAAAATTTTTTTCTAATTTTTTAAAATTTTTTTGTTTTATTTCTCTCACCTGTCACACCTGTCCACCTGTCCCACCTGTCCCAGTGTTCATCAGCAGTTTTGGGGTGATTGTTTGGGTTTTTTAAGGGTTTTTAAGATTTTTTGAGAAGATTTTTATTTAAATTTTTTTGTTTTGTTTTGTTTTATTTTTCTCACCTGTCTCACCTGTCTCACCTGTTTCACCTGTCTCACCTGCCCCACCTGTCCCAGTGTTCATCAGCAGTTTTGGGGTGATTTTTTTTGAGGTTTTTAAGGTTTTTTGAGATTTTTGGGGATTTTTTTGAATTTTTTTTAAATTTTATTTTTTTGTTTTGTTTCTCTCACCTGTCCCACCTGTCTCACCTGGGCAGTGTTCATCAGCAGTTTTGGGGTGATTGTTTGGGTTTTTTAGGGTTTTTTGAGATTTTTGAGGGATTTTTTTGAATTTTTCTTTTTAATTTTTTTGTTGTTGTTGTTGTTTTATTTTTTTCACCTGTCTCACCTCTCCCTCACCTGTCTCACCTGTCTCACCTGCCCCACCTGTCCCAGTGTTCATCAGCAGTTTTGGGGCGATTTTTTTGAGGTTTTTAGGGTCTTTTGAGATTTTTTGGGGGATTTTTTGAATTTTTTTTAATTTTATTTTTTTGTTTTGTTTCTCTCACCTGTCCCACCTGTCTCCACCTGGGCAGTGTTCATCAGCAGTTACCTGGTGCTGGCTCCTCTCTTCGGGTTCCTGGGTGACCGGCACAGCCGCAAGCGGCTCCTGGCGCTGGGGCTGGGGCTGTGGTCGGGGTGACCCTGGCGACCAGCCGTGCTCCCCAGGTGAGACACCTGACACACCTGGGACACCTGGGGATACGCTGGGATACACTGGGGATACACCTGGGACACCTGGGGATACACCTGGGGATATCATGGGGACACACCTGGGGATACCTGGGATACACCTGGGGATAGCTGAGATACACCTGGGCACACCTGGGGACACCTGGGATACACCTGAGATACACCTGGGGATACCTGGGATACATGGGATACACCTGGGGATAGCTGGGATACATGGGGATACACCTGGGCACACCTGGGGCTGGGGCTGTGGTCGGGGGTGACCCTGGCGACCAGCCGTGCCCCCAGGTGAGACACCTGGCACACCTGGGACACCTGGGATACACCTGGGCACACCTGGGCACACAAGGGATACACCTGGGGATAGCTGGGATACATGGGGATACACCTGGGACAGACCTGGATACACCTGGGCACACCTGGGGATACCTGGGCGCACCTGGGGATACCTGGGAACATACCTGGGCACACCTGGATGGGATGGGAACACACCTGGACACACCTGGGGCTGGGGCTGTGGTCGGGGTGACCCTGGCGACCAGCTCGTGCCCCCAGGTGAGACACCTGGGACACCTGGGGACACCTGGGGATACCTGGGATACACCTGAGATACAGCTGGGCACACATAAGGGATACACCTGGGATACACCTGGGAGATACCTGGGATACACCTGGGATACACCTGGGGATACCTGGGCACACCTGGGGATACCTGGGATACACCTGGGGACACCTGGGGATACCTGGGATACACCTGGATACACCTGGGCACACCTGGAAGGGATGGGAACACACCTGGACACACCTGAGGCTGGGGCTGTGGTCGGGGTGACCCTGGCGACCAGCTTCAGTGCCCCAGGTGAGACACCTGGGACACCTGGGGATACCTGGGATACACCTGGGGATAGCTGAGATACACCTGGGCACACCTGGGGACACCTGGGGATACCTGGGCACACCTGAGATACACCTGGGCACACCTGGGGATACCTGGGGATACCTGGGATACACCTGGGCACACCTGGGGATACCTGGGGATACCTGGGATACACCTGGGCACACCTGGGGACACCTGGGGATACCTGGGATACACCTGGGCACACCTGGGGACACCTGGGGATACCTGGATACACCTGGGCACAGCTGAGATACACCTGAGATACACCTGGGCACACCTGGGGATACCTGGGGATACCTGGGATACACCTGGGCACACCTGGGGATACCTGGGGATACCTGGGATACACCTGGGGATACACCTAGGCACACCTGGGGATACCTGGGATACACCTGGGCACAGCTGAGATACACCTGGCACACCTGAGGACACCTGGGGATAGCTGGGATACATGGGGTACACCTGGGCACACCTGGATACACCGGGCACAGCTGGGGATACCTGGGATACACCTGGGCACACCTTGATACACCTGGGCACACCTGGGGACACCTGGGCACACCTGAGATACACCTGGGCACACCTGGGGATACCTGGGATACCTGGGATACACCTGGGGATACACCTAGGCACACCTGAGGACACCTGGGGATAGCTGGGATACATGGGGTACACCTGGGCACACCTGAGATACACCTAGGCACACCTGGGGATACCTGGGATACACCTGGGCACAGCTGAGATACACCTGGGCACACCTGGGGATACCTGGGGATAGCTGGGATACATGGGGATACACCTGGGCACACCTGGGATACACCTGAGATACAGCTGGGCACACCTGGGATACACCTGGGATACACCTGGGCACACCTGGGATACACCTGGGCACACAAGGGATACACCTGGGCACACCTGGGCACACCTGGGATACACCTGGGCACACCTGGGGACAGCTGGGATGGTCAGTGCTGGTCAGTGCTGGTCAGTGCTGGTCAGTGCTGGTCAGAGCTGGTCAGTGATGGTCAGTGATGGTCAGTGCTGGTCAGTGCTGGTCAGTGCTGTGTTTATCAGGGTGGGGGATGGTCAGTGCTGGTCAGTGATGGTCAGTGCTGTGTTTATCAGGGTGGGGGATGGTCAGTGCTGGTCAGTGATGGTCAGTGCTGGTCAGTGCTGGTCAGTGCTGGTCAGTGCTGGTCAGTGATGGTCAGTGCTGGTCAGTGCTGGTCAGTGCTGGTCAGTGCTGGTCAGTGATGGTCAGTGCTGGTCAGTGATGGTCAGTGATGGTGGGGATGGTCAGTGCTGGTCAGTGCTGGTCAGTGATGGTCAGTGCTGGTCAGTGCTGGTCAGAGCTTGTCAGTGCTGGTCAGTGCTGGTCAGTGATGGTCAGTGATGGTCAGTGCTGGTCAGTGATGGTGGGGGATGGTCAGTGCTGGTCAGTGATGGTCAGTGATGGTGAGGGATGGTCAGTGCTGGTCAGTGCTGGTCAGTGCTGGTCAGTGCTGGTCAGTGATGGTCAGTGCTGGTCAGTGCTGGTCAGTGCTGGTCAGTGCTGGTCAGTGCTGGTCAGTGCTGGTCAGTGATGGTGGGGATGGTCAGTGCTGGTCAGTGCTGGTCAGTGCTGGTCAGTGCTGGTCAGTGATGGTGGGGTGGCACTGGTCAGTGCTGGTCGCTGGTCAGTGATGGTCAGTGCTGGTCAGTGCTGGTCAGTGCTGGTCAGTGATGGTCAGTGCTGGTCAGTGATGGTCAGTGCTGGTCAGTGATGGTCAGTGCTGGTCAGTGATGGTCAGTGATGGTCAGTGATGGTCAGTGCTGGTCAGTGCTGGTCAGTGATGGTCAGTGCTGGTCAGTGCTGGTCAGAGATGGTCAGTGATGGTCAGTGCTGGTCAGTGCTGGTCAGTGCTGGTCAGTGCTGGTCAGTGATGGTCAGTGCTGGTGGGGATGGGTCAGTGCTGGTCAGTGCTGGTCAGTGATGGTCAGTGATGGTCAGTGATGGTCAGTGCTGGTCAGTGCTGGTCAGTGATGGTCAGTGCTGGTGGGGATGGGTCAGTGCTGGTCAGTGCTGGTCAGTGATGGTCAGTGATGGTGGGGATGGTCAGTGCTGGTCAGTGCTGGTCAGTGCTGGTCAGTGATGGTCGGGGATGGTCAGTGCTGGTCAGTGCTGGTCAGTGATGGTGGGGGATGATCAGTGCTGGTCAGTGCTGGTCAGTGCTGGTCAGTGATGGTCAGTGATGGTGGGGGATGGTCAGTGCTGGTCAGTGATGGTCACTCGCCCCTCCCCAGCGCCGGGGCCCTGCTGGCCGGCCGGGGCGCTGGTGGGGGTGGGCGAGGCCGCCTACTCCACGCTGGCCCCCACCCTGGTGGCCGACCTGTTCCAGCGGCCCCGCCCGCAGCCGCATCCTGGGGCGGGTTCTACCTGGCCGTGCCCCTGGGCAGGTGAGGGGAGGAGGCAATCCTGGGGTGGGAGGGGTCACTGAGAGTGGGGGAGGGGCAATGGGGTGGGGAGGGGCAATGGGAGTGGGGAGGGGCTGTGGGGTGGGGAGGGGCAATGGGAGTGGGGAGGGGCAATGGGAGTGGGGGAGGGGCAATGGGGGCGGGTTCTACTGGCCGTGCCCTGGGCAGGTGAGGGGAGGGGCAATCCTGGGGTGGGGGGAGGGGCAATGGGGGAGGAGGGTCACTGGGAGTGGAGGAGGGGCAATGCTGGAGTGGGGAGGGCTGTGGGGTGGGGAGGGGCTGTGGGAGTGGAGGAGGGGCAATGGGCGGGTTCTACCTGGCCATGCCCCTGGGCAGGTGAGGGGGAGAGGCAATCCTGGGGTGGGAGGGGTCACTGAGAGTGGGGAGGGGCAATGGGAGTCGGGAGGAGGAGCAATGGGAGTGGGGGAGGGCAATGGGAGTGGGGGAGGGGCTGTGGGGTGGGGGAGGGGCTGTGGGGAGTGGGGAGGGGCAATGGGGCGGGTTCTACTCTGGCCGTGCCCCTGGGCAGGTGAGGGGAGGAGCAAGGAGTGGGGAGGGGCAGTGGGAGTGGGGGAGGGGCAATGGGGATGGGGGAGGGGCTGATGGAGTGGGGGAGGAACAATGGGAGTGGGGGAAAGGTCACTGAGAGTGGGGGAGGGGCTGCAGGGTGGGGAGGGCAATGGGCAGGTTCTACCTGGGCAGGTGAGCCTGGGGGAGAGGGCAGATGAGGGGAGGGTCAGTGAGTAGTGGGAGGGGCTGTGGGGATGGGGAAGGGCTGGGATGGGTAATTGGGGTGGGGAGGGCAATAGGCAATGGGAGGGCTGTGGGGGTGGGGAGAGGCAGTGAGGGAGGAATGGGGAGGGAAATGGGGAGGGGGTTTTGAGGTCCGGGAGCCGTGGACCCTGCCGTGACTCCGCCGCCTCCCCAGCGGGCTTCAGGTTACATCACGGGGGTCAAGGTCACTAAGGACTCATGGCCAAGGTTGGCGCTAGGCGCTATGAGTAGAGCCCCAAATTCACCCAAAATCACCCCAAATTTACCCAAAATCCACCCCAAGATCACCCCAAAATTCACCCTAAAATTTACCCAAAATTCACCCCAAAATCACCCCAAAATTTACCCAAAATTTACCCAAAATTCACCCCAAAATCACCCCCAAAATTTACTCCAAAATTTACCTAAAATTTACCCCAAAATTTACCCAAAATTTACTTCCAAAATCACCCCAAAATTTATCCAAAATTTACCCAAAATTTACCCAAAAATCACCCCAAAATTCACCCAAAATTTACCCCAAAATTCAATCCCAAAATCACCCCAAAATTTACCCAAAATTTACCCCAAAATCATCCACAAAATTTACCCAAATATTCCCAGAATTTACCCAAAATCACCCCAAAATCACCCCAAAATCACTCCCAAAATTTACCCAAAATCACCCAAAAATCACCCCAAAATTTATCCAAAATTTACCCAAAATTTACCCCAAAATCACCCCAAAATTTACCCAAATTTTTCCCAAAATTTACCCAAAATCACCCCAAAATTCACCCCAAAATTTACCCAAAATCACCCAAA
The DNA here is from genome assembly GCA_034336685.1 of Luscinia luscinia. Taxonomy (NCBI): domain Eukaryota; kingdom Metazoa; phylum Chordata; class Aves; order Passeriformes; family Muscicapidae; genus Luscinia; species Luscinia luscinia. Next base: position 13,295 of record JAKWBO010000887.1, read on the forward strand.
AATCTTCCCCAAAATTTATCCAAAATTTACCCAAAATTTACCCCAAAATCACCCCAAAATTTACCCAAATTTTCCCAAAATTTACCCTAAAATCACCCCAAAATTTATCCAAAATTTACCCAAAATTTACCCAAAATCACCCCAAAATTCACCCCAAAATTTACCCAAAATCACCCAAAAATCACCCCAAAATTTATCCAAAATTTACCCAAAATCACCCAAAAATCACCCCAAAATTTACCCAAAAATTGCCCAAAGTTTACCCCAAAATCACCCCAAAATTTACCCAAATTTTCCCAAAATTTACCCAAAATCACCCCAAAATTTACCCCAAAATCTTCCCAAAATTTACCCAAAATTCACCCCAAAATCTTCCCAAAATTTACTCCAAAATGCACCGAGAATCGACCCTGAAATTTACCCAAAACCCACCCAAAATCACCCCAAAATCATCCCAAAATTTACTCCCAAAATTCACCTCACAATCACCTCAACATTTATGTAAATCACCCCAACATTTACCCCAAAATTTACCCAAAATTCACCCAAAATCACCCCAAAATCACCCCAAAATTTACCCCAAATTTTTCCCAAAATTTACCCCCAAAATTCACCCCAAAATTTACCCAAAATCACCCAAAAATCACTCCAAAATTTATCCAAAATTTACCCAAAATTTACACCCAAAATCACCCCAAGATTTACCCAAATTTTCCCAGAATTTACCCCAAAATCACCCCAAAACCCACCCAAAATCATCCCCAAAATCATCCCAAAATTTGCCCCAAAATTCACCTCACAATCACCTCAAAATTTATGCAAATCACCCCAACATTTACCCCAAAATTTTCCCAAAATTTACCCAAAATCACCCCAAAATTTACCCCAAATTTTCCCCAAAGTTTGCCAAAATCACCCCAAAATTTACCCAAATTTTCCCAAAATTTACCCAAAATCACCCCAAAATTTACCCCAAATTTTCCCAAATTACCCAAAATCACCCCAAAATTTACCCAAATTTTCCCAAATTTACTCTGAAATCCATCCTGGAATCCCCCAAATTTATCCCAAAATCCCCAAATTCACCTGAGACCCCAAAATCACTCCTGGCGGTGACCCTGAGTGACCCCTGAGTGACCCTTTAATGACCCTGCTGACCCCTGGGTGACCCCTCTGACCTTTAATGACCCGCTGACCTCCTGAGTGACCCCCGAGTGACCTCTGTGACCTCACGTGACCCTGAAGGTGACCCCGCTGACCCCTAAAGGCCTCGCTGACCCTGGTGACCCCTCTGACCATTAATGACCCGCTGACCCCTGAGTGACCCCACTGACCCCGGTGACCCCGAGTGACCCCTGAGTGACCCGCTGACCCCTAAAGGCCTCGCTGACCCCTGAGTGACCCCTCTGACCTTTAATGACCCCACTGACCCCGAGAGTGACCCTGGGTGACCCGCTGACCCCTGAGTGACCCCTCTGACCTTTAATGACCCCACTGACCCCGAGTGCCCCCGCTGACCCCTGAGAATCCTCTGATCTTTAATGACCCTGTGACCCCCGAGTGACCCCAGAGTGACCCCCGAGTGACCCCTGTGACCCCAGGTGACCCCCTAAAGGCCTCGCCCGACCCCTGAGTGACCCCTCTGACCTTTAATGACCCCGCTGACCCTAGAGTGACCCCAGGTGACCCCTGAGTGACCCATGACCCCCTAAAGGCCTCGCTGACCCCTGAGTGACCCCTCCTGACCTTTAATGACCACTGACCTTGGTGACCCCTGGTGACCCTCTGACCTTTAATGACCCTGCTGACCCTGAGGTGACCCACTGACCTCAGGTGACTTCGAGTGACCCCTGAGTGACTCAGCTGACCCTAAAGGCCTCGCTGACCCCTGGTGACCCCTCTGACCTTTAATGACCCACTGACCCCGAGTGACCCGGCGCTGACCCCTGAGAATCCTCTCGACCTTTTAATGACCCGTGACCCCGAGTGACCCCGGTGACCCCACTGACCCCAGGTGACCCCAGTGACCCCTGAGTGACCCCTGAGTGACCCCTCTGTCCTTTAATGACCCTGTGACCCCGAGTGACCCCTGAGGTGACCCCTGTGACCCCAGGTGACCCGGTGCTGGGGCTGCTGGCGCTGCTGCTGCTCCTGGCCGTGGTCAGTGACCCCAGGGCGCGCCTGGAGGCTCCGGCCACTGACCCGCCCCCTCCCCGCTCCTGGGGCCGCGACCTCTGGCGCCTGGCGGGAAAGTGAGTGACCCTGGGTGACCCCTGACCCCTGGGTGACCCCTGGGTGACCCCTGGCCGCTGGGCGACCCCTGAGTGACCACTGACCCTGAGTGATCCCTAAGTGACCCCTGGGTGACCTGAGTGACCACTGGGTGACCCCTGGGTGACCACAGTGACCCCTGGCTGACCCTGGGTGACCACTGACCCCTGGGTGACCCTGGGTGACCCCTGGGTGACCCTGAGTGACTACAGTGACCCCTGGCTGACCCTGGGTGACCACTGACCCCTGGATGACCCCTGACCCTGGGTGACCCTGAGTGACACTGAGTGACCACAGTGACCCCTGAGTGACCCCTGGGTGACCCCTGACCCCTGGGTGACCTTGGGTGACCACTGAGTGACCACAGTGACCCCTGAGTGACCCCTGGGTGACCCTGGGTGACCCTGAGTGACCACAGTGACCCTTTAAGTGACCCTGGGTGACCCCTGAGTGACCTCTGAGTGACCACAGTGACCCCCTAAGTGACCCCTGGGTGACCCCTGAGTGACCCCTGAGTGACCACAGTGACCCCCTGAGTGACCCCTGGGTGACCCTGAGTGACACTGAGTGACCCTGAGTGACCCTGGGTGACCACTGACCCCTGGGTGACCCCTGGGTGACCACTGAGTGACCCTGGGTAACCCTGACCCCTGGTGGCCCCTGGATGACCCAGGATGACCCCTGACCCCTGGGTGACCACTGAGTGACCCCTGGGTAACCTGACCCTGGGTGACCCTGGGTGACCACTGAGTGACCCCTGGGTAACCCCTGACCCCTGGGTGACCCCTGGGTGACCACTGAGTGACCCCTGGGTAACCCCTGACCCCTGGTGACCCCTGGGTGACCACTGGGTGACCCCTGAGTGACTACAGTGACCCCTGGGTGACCACTGACCCCTGGATGACCCTGACCCCTGGGTGACCCTGAGTGACCACTGAGTGACCACAGTGACCCCTGAGTGACCCTGGGTGACCACTGACCCCTGAGTGACCCTGGTGACCCTGAGGTGACCACAGTGACCCCCTGAGTGACCACTGACCCCTGAGTGACCCTGAGTGACCACAGTGACCCTGGGTGACCCTGAGTGACACTGAGTGATCCCTGAGTGACCTCTGGGTGACCCCTAGTGACCCCTGGGTGACCCCTGGCCCCTGGGTGACCACTGGGTGACCACTGGGTGACCCCTGAGTGACTACAGTGACCCCTGGCTGACCCTGGGTGACCACTGACCCCTGGATGACCCCTGACCCCTGGGTGACCCTGAGTGACTCCTGAGTGACCACAGTGACCCCTGAGTGACCCCTGGGTGACCCTGACCCCTGGGTGACCCTGGAGTGACACTTGAGTGATCCCTGAGTGACCTCTGGGTGACCCCTGAGTGACTTCCCTGGGTGACCCCTGCCCCCTGGGTGACCACTGAGTGACCCCTGGCCGCTGGGCGACCCCTGAGTGACCCTGACCCTGAGTGATCCCTAAGTGACCCCTGGGTGACCCTGAGTGACTCCTGAGTGACCACAGTGACCCCTGAGTGACCCCTGGGTGACCCCTGACCCCTGGGTGACCCTGGAGTGACCCCTGGGTAACCCCTGACCCCTGAGTGACCCCTGGGTGACCCGTGACCCCTGGGTGACCCCTGGGTGACCCCGACCCCTGGGTGACCCCCTGGGTGACCCCTGAGTGCCCCCTGGGTGACCCCTGACCTTTGGGTGACCCTGGGTGACCCCTGGGTGACCCTGGGTGACCCCTGGGTGACCCCAGGCCAGTAGGGTGGGGAGGGTTTAAGTTCCCTTTTGGTTTTGTTCATTTTGTTCCAAATTTTCTCGTAGAATTCCCGAATTTTGGGCAATTTTGACACTTTTTTTTTGGGATTTTGGGAATTTTTGGGGAATCCTGACCCTGTGTCCCCTCTGGCGTCACTTCTGTCCCTAATTTCAGGTCAATTTGAGGGCAATTTTGGTCATTTTGGTGTCGATTTTGCCAATTTTGGGTCAGATTTCCCAAATTTCGGGTTATTTTCATTGGATTTTGGGGGCATTTTGGGGTTTTTTGGGATTTGGGGATTTTTTTGGGGGGATTTTTTGGGATCTTGACTCCGTGTCCTCCATCTTCCCTGTCCCCTGTCCCCAAGCAGGATTTGGGTCGATTTGAGCCGTTTTTGGTTATTTTGATGTTAATTTTCCATATTTTGGGTTATTTTGACAGGATTTTTTGGGGATTTTGGGATTTTTTGGGGGATTTGTTTGGGATCTTGACTCCGTGTCCTCCATCTTCCCTGTCCCCTGTCCCCAAGCTTGGGATTTGGGTCGATTTTTTTACCAATTTTGGGGCAGAATTTCCATATTTTGGGTTATTTTGACAGGGTTTTTTGGAATTTCTGGGTTTTTTGGGATTTCGGGTTTTTGGGGATCCTGACCCCTTTTCCTCCCCCAGCCACACCCTGGTGCTCTCCACGCTCGGTGTCACCTCCCTGTCCCTTGTCCCCAAGCAGGATTTGGGTCGATTTGAGCCATTTTTGGTTATTTTGATGTTAATTTTCCATATTTTGGGTTATTTTGACAGGATTTTGTTTTGGGATTTTGGGATTTTTGGGGGATTTGTTTTGGGATCTTGACTCCATGTCCTCCATCCTCCCTGTCCCCTGTCCCCCAAGCGGGATTTGGGTGCGATTTGAGCCGTTTTTGGTTATTTTGGGGCAGAATTTCCATATTTTGGGTTATTTTGACTGGGGGTTTTTTTGGGGTTTTGGGTTTTTGGGGATCCTGACCCCTTTTCCTCCCCCAGCCGCACCCTGGTGCTCTCCACGCTCGGTGTCACCTCCCTGTCCCTTGTCCCCAAGCAGAATTTGGGTCGATTTTTACCAAATTTGGGGCAGAATTTCCATATTTTGGGTTATTTTAACGGATTTTTTGGAATTTCTGGATTTTTTTTGGGATTTCCGAGGGTTTTGGGGATCCTGACCCCTTTTCCTCCCCCAGCCGCACCCTGGTGCTCTCCACGCTCGGTGTCACTCTCCTGTCCCTTGTCCCCAAGCAGGATTTGGGTCGATTTGAGCCATTTTGGTTATTTTGATGTTAATTTTCCATATTTTGGGTTATTTTGACAGGATTTTTTTTGGGATTTTGGGATTTTTGGGGAGTTTTTGGGATCTTGACTCCGTGTCCTCCATCTTCCCTGTCCCCTGTCCCCAAGCAGGATTTGGGTCGATTTGAGCCGCTTTTTGGTTATTTTGGGGCAGAATTTCCATATTTTAGGTTATTTTGACGGGTGTTTTTGGGATTTTCGGGATTTTTTTGGGATTTCGGGTTTTGGGGGATCCTGACCCCTTTTCCTCCCCCCAGCCGCACCCTGGTGCTCTCCACGCTTCGATGTGTCACCTCCTGTCCCTTGTCCCCCAAGCAGAATTTGGGTTGATTTTTACCAATTTTGGGTCAAAATTTCCATATTTTGGGTTATTTTAACCGGATTTTTTGGGATTTCGGGATTTTTGGGGATTTGGTTTGGGATCTTGACTCCGTGTCCTCCATCCTCCCTGTCCCTTGTCCCCAAGCAGGATTTGGGTCGATTTGAGCCCTTTTTGGTTATTTTGGGGCAGAATTTCCATATTTTGGGTTATTTTTACGGGGTTTTTTGGGATTTCGGAGTTTTTTTTTGGGATTTCGGGTTTTTGGGGATCCTGACCCCTTTCCTCCCCCGCCAGCCGCACCCTGGTGCTCTCCACGCTGGGCTTCACGGCCGTGGCGTTCGTCCACGAGCGCGCTGGCGCTCTGGGCTCCGGCGTTCCTGTTCCGCGTCGCGGCTGGTCGCGCGGGGAGGGGCCGCCCTGCCGGGGGCGGCGCTGCCAGGAGCGACGAGAGGTGGAGTGGGAGACCAAGCTCGGGGCTTGGAGGAATTTTTGGGAATTTTGGGGAATTTTGGGCATTTTTGGAGAATTTGTTGGAGATTTTTGGAAATTTTTGGGGAATTTTGGGCATTTTTTCAGAATTTTTCTGATTTTTGGGATTTTTGGGAATTTTTGGGAATTTTGGAGATTTTTTGGAATTTTTGGGGATGTTTGGGGAATCTTTTGGGAATTTTTGGGAATTTTTTGGCAAATTTTAGGGGGATTTTGGGACATTTTTTGGTGGAATTTGGGGGGGAGGGCTGCCAGGGCGACAAGAGGTGGGTGAGACCAAACTCGGGGCTTGGGGGAATTTTTGGGAATTTTTGGGAAATTTTGGGAATTTTGGGAATTTTGGGTGTTTTTTTCGGGCATTTTTGGGGATTTTTTGGGGATTTTTGGGAATTTTTGGGAATTTTGGGCATTTTTAGGAATTTTTGGGAACTTTTGGGGATTTTTTGGGAATTTTGGGGAATTTTTGGGAATTTTGGGAAATTTTTGGGAATTTTGGGGAATTTTTGGGAATTTTGGGCGAATTTTGGAGGGATTTGGGGACATATTTGGGGAATTTAGGGGGTGGCGCTGCCAGGCGACGAGAGGTGGGTGAGACCAAACTCGGGGCTTAGGGGAATTTTGGGAATTTTTGGGAATTTTTGGGGAATTTTTAGGAATTTTGGGAATTTTTGGGTATTTTTTGGAAAATTTGGGAATTTTTGAGAATTTTTGGGCATTTTGGGGATTTTTGAGAATTTTTGGGAATTTTTGGGCATTTTGGGAATTTTTGGGGATTTTTGGGAATTTTTGGGGAATTTTTGGGAATTTTTGGGGCATTTTTGGGATTTTTGGGGGGAATTTTTGCGGGGGGAATTTTGGGGGATTTGGGGACATTTTTAGGAATTTGGGGAGGGCGGCTTTGCCAGGCGACGAGAGGTGGGTGAGACCAAACTCGGGGTTTGGGGAATTTTGGGAATTTTTGGAATTTTTGGGAATTTTGGGAATTTTGGGTATTTTTGGAAAATTTGGAATTTTTGAGAATTTTGGGGATTTTTGGGGATTTTGGGGATTTTTGGGAATTTTTAGAATTTTTGGGCATTTTTGGGGATTTTTGGGATTTTTGGCAAATTTTGGGAATTTTTGGAAATTTTGGGAATTTTGGGGGATTTTTGGGAATTTTTGGGAATTTTGGGCATTTTTTGGGAATTTTGGGAATTTTTGGGAACTTTTGGGGATTTTTGGAATTTTGGGGGAATTCTTGGGAATTTTTGGGAATTTTGGGCGAATTTTGGAGGGATTTGGGGACATATTTGGGAATTTGGGGAGGCGCTGCCAGGCGATCGAGCGGTGGGTGAGACCAAACTCGGGGTTTGGGGAATTTTTGGGAATTTTGGGAATTTTTGGGGAATTTTAGGGAATTTTGGGAATTTTGGGGATTTTTTGGGAATTTTTGGGAATTTTTGGGCATTTTCTGGGGATTTTGGGATTTTTGGCAAATTTTGGGAGTTTTTGGAAATTTTTTGGGAATTTTGGCGGATTTTTGGGAATTTTTTGGGAATTTTAGGGAATTTTTGGGAATTTTTGGGCATTTTTGGGATTTTGGGGAATTTTTGGGAATTTTTGGGGAATTTTGGGGGATTTGGGGACATTTTAGGGAATTTGGGGAGGCGGCTTTGCCAGAGCTGACTTAGAGGTGGGTGAGACCAAACTCAGGGTTTGGGGATTTTGGGAATTCTTCAGAATTTTTCGGGAATTTTTGGGGATTTTGGAAATTTTTGGGGAATTTTGGGCATTTGAGAGGACGTTTGGGGCGGTTTTAGGGAATTTTTGGGACGTTTTGGGGAAATTTGGGAACTTTTGGGACATTTGGGGAGGGTTGGAGGGATTTTGGGTAATTTTGGGACACTCAGGATTATTTGGGGTAATTTCGGGTTATTTTGGGCACATTTTGGGTAATTTTGGGACCCCCTGACCTCTGACCTTTGACCCCAGCCTGCTATTCGGCGCGCTGACCTGCGGCTCGGGCGTGCTGGGGGTGGGGCTGGGGGCGGAGCTTTCGCGGAGGCTCCGCCCCCGCCACCCGCGGGCGGATCCATTGCTGTGCGCGGGGGGGTTGCTGGGGCGCCGTGCCTGCTGCTGGCGCTGCTGTGCGCCAAACCGTGCCCCGCGGCCTACGTGAGTAATGGTTTATACTGGTTTATACTGGGATATACTGGGAGCGGGTCCGGGGTCACTGGTTTGTACTGGTTTGTACTGGGATGCACTGGGGGCGCCGTGCCTGCTGCTGGCGCTGCTGTGCGCCAAACCCTGCCCCCGCGGCCTACGTAATGGTTTATACTGGTTTGTACTGGTTTATACTGGGATATACTGGGAGCGGGTCTGGGATATACTGGGAGCGGGTCCGGGGTCACTGGTTTGTACTGGTTTGTACTGGGATGCACTGGGGCGCCGTGCCTGCTGCTGGCGCTGCTGTGCGTCAAACCCTGCCCCCGCGGCCTACGTGAGTAATGGTTTATACTGGTTTGTACTGGGATATACTGGGAGCGGGTCCGGGGTCACTGGTTTGTACTGGTTTGTACTGGGATATACTGGTGTGTACTGGTTTGTACTGGGATGCACTGGGGCGCCGTGCCTGCTGCTGGCGCTGCTGTGCGCCCGGCCCTGCCCCCGCGGCGTCACGTGAGTAATGGTTTATACTGGTTTGTACTGGGATATACTGGGAGCGGGTCTGGGATGTACTGGTGTGTACTGGTTTGTACTGGGATGCACTGGGGGCGCCGTGCCTGCTGCTGGCGCTGCTGTGCGCCCGGCCCTGCCCCGCGGCGCACGTGAGTAATGGTTTATACTGGTTTGTACTGGTTTGTACTGGGATATACTGGGAGCGGGTCCGGGGTCACTGGTTTGTACTGGTTTGTACTGGGATGCACTGGGGCGCCGTGCCTGCTGCTGGCGCTGCTGTGCGCCAAACCCTGCCCCCGCGGCCTACGTGAGTAATGGTTTATACTGGTTTGTACTGGGATATACTGGGAGCGGGTCCGGGGTCACTGGTTTGTACTGGTTTGTACTGGGATGCACTGGGGGGGGCGCCGTGCCTGCTGCTGGCGCTGCTGTGCGCCAAACCCTGCCCCCCCGCGGCGTACGTGAGTAATGGTTTATACTGGTTTATACTGGGATGTACTGGGATATACTGGGAGCGGGTCTGGGGCCACTGGGATAAACTGGGATGAACTGGGAGGGGGCTTGGGGGCACTGGGATATACTGGGAGGGACTGGGATGGGGGTTTGGGCTGGACTGGGATATACTGGGATAGACTGGGATATACTGGGAGGACTGGGAGGGGGTTTGGGCGCACTGGGATGTTACTGGGAGGCACTGGGGGGTTACTGGGAGGCAGTAGGATGTTACTGGGATGAACTGGGAGGTTGCTGGGATGTTACTGATGAACTGGGGAGGCTGCTTGAGTCATTACTGGGATGAACTGGGACGTCACTGGGATGAACTGGGCGGTTACTGGGATGAACTGGGATGTTACTGGGAGGCACTGGGCGGTTACTGGGAGGCAGTAGGATGTTACTGGGATGAACTGGGAGGTTGCTGGGATGTTACTGGGATGAACTGGGAGGCGCTGAGTCATTACTGGGATGGACTGGGACGTTACTGGGATGAACTGGCGGTTACTGGGATGAACTGGGATGTTACTGGGAGGCACTGGGGGATTACTGGAAGGCCGTAGGATGTTACTGGGATGAACTGGGAGGCACTGAGACATTACTGGGATGATCTGGGATGTTACTGGGATGAACTGGGATGTTACTGGGATGTTTCTGCAGGATGGAAGTAGGCGGTTACCGGGAGGAACTGGGATGTTACTTGGGAGGCACTGGGCGGTTACTGGGAGGCAGTAGGATGTTACTGGGATGAACTGGGAAGTTGCTGGGATGTTACTGGATGAACTGGGAGGCGCTGAGTCATTACTGGGATGAACTGGGATGTGACTGGGATGTTTCTGGGGTGAACTGGGCGGTTACTGGTGTGAACTGGGCTGAACTGGGGCCCACCTGCCCCTCCCGCATGGTTTTCATTTTCCTGGGTGAGACCCTCCTGTCCCTGAACTGGGCCATCGTGGCCGACATCTTACTGGTGAGAACTGGGAGGCGACTGGGAGGGACTGGGAGGGACTGGGAGGGACTGGGAGGGACTGGGATGGGTCTGGGAGGGACTGGGAGGGACTGGGATGGGACTGGGATGAGCTGAGAGAGGAACTGGGAGGAGACTGGGATAAACTGGGAGGGACGGGGAGCAACTGGGAGGGACTGGGATAAACTGGGATGGAACTGGGAGGGACTGGGATGTACTGGGATGGGACTGGGATGGGACTGGGATAAACTGGGGTGGAACTGGGATGAACTGGGATGTACTGGGAGGGACTGGGATGTACTGGGAGGGACTGGGATGGAACTGGGATGGACTGGGATGGGACTGGGAGAGACTGGGATAAGCTGGGGTGGAACTGGGATGTACTGGGATGTACTGGGATGGACCTGGGATGAAACTGGGATGGACTGGGGCATACCGGGATGAACTGGGATAAACTGGGATGGAACTGAGGATGAACTGGGACGTACTGGGATAAACTGGAATGAACTGGGGTGTACTGGGATGAAACTGGGGCGTGCTGGGGTTGAACAGGTGTACTGGGATTGAACTGGGGAGAACTAACAACTGGACAACTGGGACGCACTG
>JAKWBO010000888.1:0-24174 GCA_034336685.1 Luscinia luscinia
ATCTATCTATCTATCTATCTATCATCCATCTATCATTCATCTATCTATCATCTATCTATCTATCTATCTATCTATCTATCATTCCATCTATCTATCCATCTATCTATCTATCATCTATCTATCTATCTATCTATCTATCTATCTATCTATCATCTATCTATCTATCTATCTATCTATCTATCTATCCATCATCTATTCATTCATCTATCTATCATCTCATCTATCTATCTATCTATCTATCATCTATCATCTATCTATCATTCATCTATCTATCATCTATCTATCTATCATCTCATCTATCTATCATCTCATCCTATCTATCTATCTATCTATCTATCATCTATCTATCTATCCATTCATCTTATCCATCTATATCATCTATCTATCTATTCATCTATCTATCTATCTATCTATCTATCTATCTATCCATCTATCTATCTATCTATCATCTATCATCATATCATCTATCTATCTATCTATCATTCCATTCATCTATATCTATCTATCTATCTATCATCTATCATCTCATCTATCTATCTATCTATCATTCATCATCTATCATCCATCTATCTATCATCTCATCTATCTATCCATCTATCTATCTATCATTCATCTATCTATCTATCTATCTATCATCTATCATCTATCTATCTATCTATCTATCTATCTATCTATCTATCATCTATCTATCTATCTATCTATCTATCTATCTCCATCTATCTATCTATCTATCTCATCTCTTCATCTATCTATCTATCTATCATCTATCTATCATTCATCTATCCATCTATCTATCTATCATCCATCTATCCATTCATCTATCTATCTATCTATCTATCTATCTATCTATCATTCCATCTATCTATCTCATCTTCATCTATCTATCTATCTATCTATCTATCATCTATCATCCATCTATCTATCCATCTATCATTCATCATCTATCTATCTATCTATCATATCCATCTATCTATCTATCCATCTATCCATCTCATCTATCATCTCATCTATCATTCATCTCATCCATCTCATCTATCTATCTATCTATCATCCATCTATCTATCCATCTATCCATCATCATCATCCATCCATCCATCCATCCATCCATCCCTCCTGAGGGTGCTGTGGTGGTGCTGGGGAGGGCCTGGGGACCAGAGGGTGTCACATTCTGGGTGTGGTGCAGGACAAGGTCCCTGGAAGGTTCCTTTAGTGACTTGTGTGGCTGGAGAGTGTGTGTAACTTTGGTGATGGAGTGGGATGGGGTCCCTGGAGGATCCCACACTCTGGAGCTGGATGGGATCCCCTGGGAGGTGCAGGATGGATCCCTGGATCGATCCCACACTCCAGAGCTGCTGTGGCTGGCCCTCAAATCCCCACCTTCCTTTGGATTTAGGGAAGCTCAAGCAAATGCAAAGAAAGGAAATGTCTGGAAAGGAGCCCCAGGCTACCGAGGGCTCCCTCCTCCCGCGGCCTGGGGTGATCCCAGATCCTGGCAGGGATCCCAATATCCCGGGAGTGATCCCAGGAGTGATCCCCATCCTCAGAATGATCCCAGGAATGATCCCCATCCCGGAGTGATCCCAGAGTGATCCCAACATCCAGGGAGTGATCCCCCATCCCAGGAATGATCCCAGGAGCGATCCCCATCCCAGGAGCGAACCCCCATCCCGGCATTTCTCCTCCCTGCTCTGCCGCGGATATTCCAGGGCTTGGTCCTCATAAATCCCCTGAGAACGGGCGGGAAGCCTTTTGGGAAACTCCTTGATTTCGAGGCTTCTGAGGAGGAGAATTGATTCGGGGCCCGACTGCCGGGCGCCTCGGGGCGGGGTGAATTCCCTGAATTCCCTCTCTCCCACCCAGACTCCCTGCGGCTGCATCCCGGCAGGATGAGGGCGGCGGAGCTCCTGGCGCTGTGTCTGGTGGGTCCCCGCCAGGTGTCCCCGCCCAGTGACCCCGCCCAGTGACCCGCCCAGTGTCCCGCCCGTGCCCCCCAGTGTCCCTGCCCAGTGACCCCTAGTGATCCCGCCAGTGACCCGCCCAGGTGTCCCAAAATATCATTTTTACATCCCTAGACCTAAATTTTGGGTCCCAAATCTTCACTTTTGAGACCCAAAGCTCTGATTCTGTGACTGAAAACTTCATTTTGTTTGTGCTACAAACCCTCATTTCTAAGTCCCAGACGCCCTTTTTGAGGTCTAAAGGTTCATCCTAATGCCCAAAAGTTCATTTTTAAGGCCCAAAGTTCGGTTTGAGAGTCCAAAGCCTCCGATTTAGTGGCCAAAGTTTTGTTTATAAACCCAAATACTCAATTTTTGGCCCCAAGCCTCATTTTGGGGCACCAAAGCCTCAAAAATCAATTTTAAGGCACAAAGTGTTAATTTTCTACCAGAGTATCGTTTGAGGGATGATCATGAGGTGCCATTATTCCCAGTGATTTTTGTTATTCCCCCAAAATTCCCCAAAATCCCACTTCAAGCTCATCTTTAGGCTTTGAGCTGGGGCCACGAGGCCCCGAGTGAGTCCCTCCTGCCGTGGGGACACGGAGGTGGCACAAAACCGGGACAAAATCCAGGAAAATGAGGCTTATAACCCCAAGGGGGGGCTGGCAGAGGCGGGAGGAAACGAGCAGGGAGGGGACGGGGCCAGAGCCAGGAAATTTTGGGTGAAACCGGCTCCACACAAAGGCTGGAGGACACATGGAAAATGTTAGAGGGGCGAGGGAGGGGGCAGAGCCTCAAACCCCGAATCCCCGAACCCCCGAACCCCCCGAACCCCGAGCCCCAGCCCAGGGGTGCTCCTGCCCCCGGGGCACAGAGGATGCAGCGTGTGCTCCCCCCCGGGAATTCCCATCCCTTCAACTCCTCCACGCCGGGTTTGGAGCATTTCCCCAGATCCAGGGCAGGATGGGGGGATCCAGGGACCCGGGGGGGATGGAATCCTCTGGGATCATCCCTGGGATCACCTGGATGCTGCAGGGATCCCCAGCTGGGGCTGATCCTGCATCCCTGAGCACCCCAGGTCCTTTTCCCACCCTGCTGGGGACAGGGCTGGGACTGGGGGTGGTGGGAGCAGGAAATCCCAAATCCCGGGTTTGGGGTGTCTGGGGAACCCAGCCTGAGGTGTCTGTGGGAACCCCAAATCCCAGTTTGGGGTGTCAATGGGAATCCCAAATCCCAGTCTGGGTGCCCATGGGAATCCCAAATCCCAGTCTGGGGTGTTCATGGGAACCCCAGACCCCGGTTTGGGGTGTCCATGGGAATCCCAAATCCCGGTTCGGGGTGTCTGTGGAATCCCAAATCCCGGTTTGGGGTGTCCATGGGAATGCCAAATCCCGGTTTGGGGTGTCCTTGGGAATCCCAAATCCCAGTCTGGGGTGTCTGTGGGAATGCTGGATCCAGGTTCGGGGTGTCCGTGGGAATCCCAAACCCCGGTTTGGGGTGTCTGTGGGAATCCCAAATCCCGGTTTGGGGTGTCCGTGGGAATCCCAAACCCCGGTTCGGGGTCTCTGTGGGAATCCCAAATCCCGGTTCGGGGTCTCTGTGGGAATCCCAAATCCCGGTTCGGGGTGTCCGTGGGAATCCCAAATCCAGGTTCGGGGTCTCTGTGGGAATCCCAAATCCGGTTCGGGGTCTCTGTGCAGCCCCAGACCCCGGGCTGGGTGTCCCCGCCCCCGCCCATGCCCTCCCTGCCCCGCAGCGCTCCTGGTGCAGGGACAGTTCAGCCGGTTCGAGGGCATCACCTACCCCGAGCCAGCCCAGTACTCCCAGTACGACCAGCAGGCAGGTGAGCCTCAGCCCGGGCTGGACCTGCCCGGATCCCCCCGTGCTCCCTCCCCTTCCTCCCGCCCGGAATCCCAACCTTCCCTTCTCCTCCCTCCGCTCTCACTGCAGGTCCTCACCGAGCCTTTAGCCAACGCTGTATTAAACCTTTATCCAGTTATTTGTTAAACCTTTACCGATGCTTTATTAAACCTTTATCCAGTTATTTGTTAAACCTTTATCCAAGTCTTAATTAAACCTTTATCCAGTTATTCGTTAAACCTTTACCAATGCTTTATTAAACCTTTATCCAAGTCTTAATTAAACCTTTATCCAGTTATTTGTTAAACCTTTATCCAAGTCTTAATTAAACCTTTATCCAGTTACTTATTAAACCTTTATCCAATTGTTTTTTGAACCTTTACTCATCCCAAATCCCCCCTGGTGGAAGTGGCCCAGGCTCATCCCTGGAGTGCCTGGGGAGTTTTCCTGAACCCCCACGGAGTTCCAGGATCCCATTTCCGCTCCTGACCCCCCGGGATGAGTTTTCTCTCCTAAACCCTCCCTCAGTCTGTTTTTGCTTTATCCCCAGAAATTCAGGATTACTACGACTACCATGGTGAGTGTTTCCCTAGGGGATGCTGGGGGGATCAGGATTTTGGGGTGTCCCTGCACTGGGTGTCTCCTTGCAGATGTCACCCCCGAGCCCCAGAGGAGCAGTTCCGGTTCCAATCCCAGCAGCAATCCCAGCAGGAAACCGTGCCAGCCCCGACCCCAGGTGGGTGACAATCCCCAGGGTGGGTGACAATCCCCGGGTGGGTGACAGCCCGGGTGGGTGACAATCCCCAGGTGGGTGACAATCCCGGGGTGGGTGACAGCCCCTAGGACGGTGACAATCCCCAGGGTGGGTGACAATCCCCGGGTGGGTGACAATCCCCAGGTGGGTGACAATCCCCGGGTGGGTGACAGCCCCCAGGACGGTGACAATCCCCAGGGTGGGTGACAATCCCAGGACGGTGACAATCCCCAGGACGGTGACAATCCCCCAGGACAGGTGACAGCCCCCAGGACGGTGACAATCCCCAGGACAGGTGACAATCCCCGGGTGGGTGACAATCCCCAGGACGGTGACAATCCCCAGGACGGTGACAGTCCCCAGGATGGTGACAATCCCCAGGACGGTGACAATCCCCAGGACAGTGACAATCCCCAGGGTGGGTGACAATCCCCAGGACGGTGACAATCCCGCCCCCAGTCCCGGGCTGGGCTGTCCCTTCCGGCGCCCCGCCCGCTTTGCTCCCCGGGCCGCCGCTGGTCCCGCGGATGCTCCAGCCCCAAAATCCAGGGAGGGGCCGGAGAGGATTCTGCGGCACCCTGAAATTCCCTCCCGTGTCCCCTGTCCCTCAATTCCCTGTCCCCTGTCTACCTGTCCCTGTCCCTCTGTCTGTCCCCTGTCCCTCTGCTACCCTGTCCCCTGTCCTCTGTCCCCTGTCTCCCTGTCCCCCTGTCCTTTCTCCCTCTATTTCCTCTGTCCCCTGTCACTGTCCCCTGTCCTCTGTTCCTCTGCTGCCCTGTCCCACTGTCCCCTGTCCCTCTATTCCCTGTCCCCTGTTCCCTGTCCCTCAATTCTCTGTCCCTCTGTCCCCTGTCCCCTGTCCCTCAATTCTCTGTCCCTCTGTCCCCCTGTCCTCCTGTCCCCTGTCCCTCTCAGGCCGGCGCTGCCCGAGACGGAGCCCACGGAGCCGGGGCCGCTCGGTGAGTGCCGCCCGCCCCGCTGCCCGCCCTGGGGCCGGGCTGTGCCCGGGGGACAGCCGGCCCGGGGGCGCTGGCTGAGGAATTCCGGAATTGCGGTTTCGCGAGACTGCCGGGAGGAGCAGTACCCTGCACCCGGCTCTACTCCGTGCACAAGCCCTGCAAGCAGTGCCTGAACGAGATCTGCTTCTACAGGTGCGTGAGGGAGGGAAGCGCTCCTGCTCCCTCTGCAGGTTTGGGGGACCCCCCCTAACGTCCCCATCCCTCCTATCCCCAAAATCTCCAGCCTCCGCCCGGTGTACGTCATCAACAAGGAGATCTGCGTCCGCACCGTGTGCGCCACGAAGAGCTGCTCGCGAGGTGAGGGGCGCCTCAAAATCGGGACCATCCCTTTTTGGGAGGGGAAATCCCGCTGGTGGAAGGCCAGAGACCCCGGGGCAGAGCGGGATCGCTGGGCTGCGCTGGGGGCCTGGCCCGCTCTCCCGGCCCTGCCCAGGGCGCTCCCCGCTCCCCGCAGCCGACCTGTGCCGGGACAAGTTCTCCAAGTGCGGGGTCATGGCCACGAGCGGCCTGTGCCAGACCGTGGGGCTGCGTCCTGCGCCCGCGCAGCTGCGGCGGCTGCTGAGCCAGGGCGGCTCGGGACCCCGGGACGGCTCCGGGACCCGGGACGGCCTCGGGACCGGCTCTGGGACCCGGGGCGGCCTCCGGGATCCGGTTCTGGGACCCGGGACACGCTCTGGGACCTCTCCAGGACCGCTCCGGGACCCGGCACAGCTCTGGGACCCGGGACGGCTCCGGGACCTCCAGGGACGGCTCCGGGATCCGGCTCTGGGACCCCGGGACCGCTCTGGGACCCGGGGCGACTCTGGGACAGTTCTGGGACCCCGGGACCGCTCCGGGACCCGGGACGGCTCTGGGACCCGGGACCGCTCCGGGACCCGGGACGACTCTGGGACCCGGTTCTGGGACCCGGGACAACTCCGGGACCCGGGACAGCTCTGGGATCCTGTGAACACTCCGGGACCCCTGCGCTGGGACCCCAGGACCCCGGCCCGTTCCGGCCCGGCTCTGGGACCCGGGACTGCTCCGGGGACCCCCGGGACCCAACTCCAGGACCCCGGGACCGCTCTGGGACCCCAAGACCCAACTCCAGGACCCCGGGACCGCTCCGGGACCCCAAGACCAACTCCAGGACCCCGGGACCGCTCCGGGACCCCAAGACCCAACTCAGGACCGGGGACACGGCTCTGGCCCGCCCGGACCCGGCTCTGGGACCCCGCCCGCTCCGGGACCCGGCCCGGCGCCCTGGAGATCCCATGCATGAACGAGCAGCTCCCGTAATCCGGGATTTCTCCTTTTTTTTTTTTTTTTTTGTGCACATAATGATTAAAACAGGGGGGTTTATTATTTTTTGTGCCTTTCTCTGCTCTGTGGTGGAGGGGGAGCTCCGGTCCCTGTGCCAGGAGAGGATCGGCAGCTCCCGGCTCCTTCCTCTGGGGTTATTCCCAATTTTGGGGCTCCCAGCTCCTTCCTCTGGGGTTATTCCCAATTTTGGGGCTCTGGGCTCCTTCCTCTGGGGTTATTCCCAATTCTGGGGCTCCCAGCTCCTTCCTCTGGGGTTATTCCCGATTTTGGGGCTCCCGGTCCTTCCTCTGGGGTTATTCCCGATTTTGGGGGAGTTTTTGGCGATCTGGACAATTCCCAGCTCCGTGCACCGGGGCTGTGATGGCTGGGGGCTAGAGGGGGTTGGGGTGTGAAATGCTCCGTTTTGGGGTGTAGGGGCTCAGTCTGGAGCGGTCCCTACAGGCAGAAGTGCAGTGTGAAACGCTCGGGTAAGGTCTGTGTCACATGGACAATAACGGGGTTTGGGGAGGGCTTGGGGCCAGCTCTGGGGTGCTGCCCTGTTCCCTACACAAGGGTTGGGGTCTCACAGTGTTAATTCTCTACAGAACGGTTGTGGGGGTCTCACAGTGTTTAGGGTCCCCTATAGCCAGGGTGGGGTGTGCTGCATGTGGAGGAAGCAGGGGGTGTAGGGCTTGGGGATTTTCTGCAGCTCTGTAGAAAATTGTGTAGGGCAGCTCTGGGATATGGGGACAGCTCTGGGATATGGGGACAGCTCAAATAAAGGGACAGCTCAGCTATGGGGGCAGCTCTGGGATACAGGGGACAGCTCATGGGATATAGGGACAGCTCAAATAAAGGGACAGCTCTGGGATATGGGGACAGCTCTGGGATATGGGGACAGCTCTGGGATGCAGGAGACAGTTCTAGGATATAGGGACAGCTCAAATAAAGGGACAGCTCAGGTATGGGGGCAGCTCTGGGATATGGGGACAGCTCTGGGATATGGATACAGCTCTGGGATGCAGGGACAGCTCTGGGATATGGGGACAGCTCAAATAAAGGGACAGCTCAGGTATGGGGACAGCTCTGGGGTATGGGGACAGCTCTGGGATATAGGGGCAGCTCTGGGATATGGGATGTACCCCTGTCTGTAGGGTGTGGTGTCTCCTGTCTATGGGTGCAGCTTTGCAGCCTTCCTCTTGTCTGTAGGGTGCAGAGCTGGTCTGTAGGGCACAATCTCCTTTTATAGGGTACAGCTCTCATCACAGGAGTGTCTCAGCTACAGGGTCTATTTCCCATGTATAGGGTGAATTTCCCTCTATAGAGTGAATTTCCCAAAGCTTCTCTTGTCTATAGGGTGAAGCTTTAGCATCATCATTATTTGTTATTTATTAAGATTCCTTATCCTTCACTCTTCATTGTTATTGAGTCATTATTATTGGCTTTTGATTGTTGCTTGTTCTATTTCTTATTAATTATTCTTGTTATCCATTATTATTTAGGGACCTAATTCTACCCAGCCCAAATTTGGGCCTTTCCAAAATGCCAACTTCCCCCAAAAATCCCTCAGAACTCCCAGTTTGGATTTTCCACATTTATTCCCACTGGGACTGAGGGGGTTGGAGCCAGCACCTCCTGTCCCGTGGCTTTCCCAACCCAGAGCACCAATTCCCAAAAATTTCATACAAAACCCCCACTAGTTCCTAAAAAATCCTTCAAAAACATAAATCCAGGGAGTTTTTTTGTTAGAAAATGGGGAAAGGTTAGGATGGGTGAGGGCAGGGCTTGGAAAGCTGAAGGGGATAAATCAGTTGGTTTTCTGGGGCTAATAAAGGAATGGGAAAGGAATAATCCACATTTTTTTGTTAAAAACTGAAACAGGAAAATGGGTAAACCACCCATGAGGTCCCAAATTGTACCAAAAATGGAGCAATTTTGTCAGCTGGTGGGAAAAGTGCAGCTTTTTCTGGAGAAAAGGGAATGGGGAGGCAAAAATCGCTGTGGGTTTGGAGCAGAGAGATGGGGATGGATCCTCCACCCCGAGCTGCGCCGGGCTCTGCTGTGGATTTGGGGATGGGGTGGGATGGGATGGGATGGGATGGGATGGGGATGGGGATGGGGGGATGGGGATGGGAATGGGGGATGGGGGATGGGGATGGATCCTCCCACCCCTGAGCTGCGCCGGGCTCTGCTGTGGATTTTGGGTGGGGCTGGGTCCCTCAGCCCTGAGTGGGGCTGTGCCAGTCCCGGCGGACGTCCCGAATTCCCGGAATTCCCTAAGTCCCAGCGGGATGTCGCTGCAGCTCCTGCTCCTTGAGCAGCGCGATCTGCACGGGGAGGGAGGGAGGAGACGGTCTGGGGGCTGCCTGTGTCCCGTGTCCCCCGTGTCCCTCGTTCCCCCGTGTCCCCGGCTGTGTCCCCGTGTCCCCCGTGTCCCTGGTTCCCCGTGTCCCCGCCGTGTCCCTCGTCCCCGTGTCCCTGGCTGTGTCCCTGTGTCCCCCGGGCTGTGTCCCCGTGTTCCCCTGGGCTGTGTCGCCGTGTCCCCCTGTCCCCCGGACTGTGTCCCCCCACGTCCCCCGGACTGTGTCCCTATGTCCCCCGGGCTGCTGTCCCCCCTGTCCCCCGGGCTGTGTCCCCCTGTCCCCTGTCTGTGTCCCCTGTCCCCCAAGGCTGTCCCCTGTCCCTCACCTGCTCCTCCAGGCCGCGGCGGCCGAGCCGGAGCCGCCCAGCTCCCGCTGCAGCTCCGCCGGTGCCTCGGGCAGCGGCCGCGCCCGGAGCTCCAGCGCCGACACCTGAGCCTGCGGGAGGGACCCGGCACCGAGCTGGCACTGCCTGCCTGCCTGCACTGGGCACTGAGCTGGGCACTGCCTGCACCACCACCCTGCACTGGGCACTGCCTGCCCTGGGCACCCGAGCTGGGCACGCCTGCCCTGCCTGCACCAGCACCCCGAGCTGGCACTGCCTGCCCTGGGCACCCGAGCTGAGCACGCCTGCACACTGCCTGCACTGGGCACCCGAGCTGAGCACGCCTGCACTGCCTGCACCAGCACCCCGAGCTGGGGCACTGCCTGCACTGCCTGCAACTGGGCACCTGAGCTGGCACTGCCTGCACTGGACACCCAGAGCTGGGCACTGCCTGCACCAGCACCCCGGGCTGGCACTGCCTGCCCGGGCACCCGACAGCAGCCCAGGGCCAGCACCAGCACCCCCTTCCAGCTGGGATGAGCCCATCCCAGTGCCAGCACTGGGACCGTTCCCATTGGGATGAGCCCATCCCAGTACCAGCACTGGGACCATTCCCATTGGGATGAGCCCATCCCAGTACCAGCACTGGGACCATTCCCATTGGCATGAGCCCATCCCAGTACCAGCACTGGGACCGTTCCCATTGGGATGAGGCCCAGCCCCAGCCCCGATCACCCTGGATCAGCCCCAGCCCCTGGATCAGCCCCAGCCCCAGGATCAGCCCCATCCCGTGGATCAGCCCCAGCCCCTGGATCAGCCCCAGCCCCTGGATCAGCCCCAGCCCCTGGATCAGCCCTAGCCTCTGGATCAGCCCAGCCCAGGATCAGCCCCATCCCGCAGGATCAGCCCCATCCCGTGGATCAGCCCCAGCCCCTGGAGCAGCCCCAGCCCGAGCAGGAACCCACCCGCAGCTCCTGGATGCGTTTCTGAGCCTCCTCCAGCTCCTGCTCAGCCGAGCCCCCAGGGAGACCCGGCCCGCCCGTCTGGGAGGCTCCTGCTCCTGCCCGGACACAGAGAAACACTAAATAAACTATGTGCAATAAAAATACAGATAAACCGAAAAATATATTAGAGTAAAATATATACATATATATTTGTGTGTATATATGTGTGTGCATATATATATATATATTTAAATATATATATGTGTATATATATATAAAATATATGTGTATATATATCTGCTACTCTAACACAGCATCAGATAATTAGATATGAGGTGATAATTAATTAGCCCATAAGGGTGTGGGGCTCTATGGGGCGTCCATGGGGTCAAAGTTCAGTGAATTTGAGCTGCGGCCCCTCTCACCTCCTTCTGCCCGTCCTGGGGGCTCTGGCGGCATCCCGGCTCCCGCTAGCGCTCCCGGCTCCCGGATCATCCCGGCTCCGGAGCATCCCGGCTCCCGGATCATTCCGGCTCCGGATCATCTCCGGCTCCCGCAGCTGCTCCCTTGGCGCTCCCGGCTCCGCGGCGCTCCCGGCTCCCGGGCTGCTCCGCAGCGCTCGGCTCCGCAGCGCTCCGGCTCCGCAGCGCTCCGGCTCCCGGATCATCCCGGCTCCGCAGCTCCGCTGCTCCGCAGCTGCTCCCGCAGCATCCCCTTCTCCCGCGCCTCCGCCAGCGCCCGCCGCGCCTCCTCCAGCCCCTCCTGGGACACCGGGGGACAGCGAGACAGCCCCGTGACACCCGGGACCCCAGGGACGTCCCCAAGACAGCCCAGGGCACCCGGGGAGACCCCAGGGGAACTGGGATTGGTCCAGCAAGAACTGGGACAGGATTCAGGGAACTGGGGAGCTGGGAATGGGATTCAGGGGTAGCTGGAAGGGGGTTTTTGGGGGCAACTGGGGGCACTGGGAAAGAGGTTCAGGGGAACTGGGGGAGGTGGAGACGGGTTTCAGAGGAACGGGTAGAGTGAAATGGCTCGGAGGAGGTTGGGGGGTTTAGGGAGAACTTGGAGAGGACTGGGAGGGGTTCACTGAGAATGAGGAACTGGGAAAGGGGCTCGCGAGGAGCTGGGGGGACTGGAGGGTCTCCGAAGGAACTGGGGGCACTGGGAGGGCTCCGATCCCACCTGGAGCAGCCTCGGTCCGTCTCGCCGGCCGGCCAGCGCGTTCTGGAGCTGCAGGAGCCGCTCGTGGAGCAGAGACCCGCCCGGAGCCGCCCGTGGAGCCGCTCCCCCCGGGAGCGGCGCCCGCGCGGAGCCGGCCTGAGCCAGCTGCACCCAGAGCGTTACTGGGAGGCCCGAGGGAACTGGGGGCACTGGGGCACTGGGAGGGCTCCGGGAACTAGGGGCACTGGGGCACTGGGAGGGGCTCCGGGGAACTGGGGGCACTGGGAAGCCATTCAGGAAACTGGGGGAAGCGGGAGGGGTTTAGGGCGAACTGAGAAGGGGTTCAGGGGACCTGTGGGGCTGGGA
Organism: Luscinia luscinia; assembly: GCA_034336685.1. Lineage (NCBI taxonomy): Eukaryota > Metazoa > Chordata > Aves > Passeriformes > Muscicapidae > Luscinia > Luscinia luscinia. The sequence goes on from JAKWBO010000888.1 coordinate 12,014, forward strand.
AAAGGCTCAGGGAAACTGGGAGGAGGTTCAGGGGAAAACAGAGGAACTGGGAGAGGATTTGAGGGGACTGAAGCGGGTGCTCAGGAGGAATTCAGAGGATCTGGGCAGGAGATTCGGAGACAACTGGGAGACTGAGAGGGGTATTTGGGGAACTGGAGACAACTGGAGGGACCCAGGGGGAGTTCGGGGGGGAACTGGGAGTGGGCTCAGGGGAACTGGGGTGGGTCCAGAGGCAGCTGTGGGGCAGGGAGGCGCAGGGAGAGCGAGGAGCCGCTCGGGCACGATACCTGCGCTCGGGCTGCCCGGCTCGCTGCCGCTCCTCCCGCGCCTCCGGCGTCCGCGCGACGCCGCCCGCCAGCGCCCGGCCCAGCTTCGGCCTCCAGCGCCCGCCGCTGCAGCTCCAGCCCGGCAGCTGCGGCTCGCCTCTCCGCCAGCCTCTGCGGCGCCGCCTCCAGCTCGCCCAGCTTCTCCCTCGCCCGCTGAGGCCGGGGATGTGGCGAAGCGCGCACCAGCCGGGCTGCCCGGGTTCCCACCCGGCACAGCACCACTCCCACCTGCCACACCCACCATTCCACCAGGTACAGCACCACTCCCACCCGGCACCCACCGTTCCCACCTGACCGACCACCGTTCCACCAGGTACAGCACCACTCCCCACCCGGCACACCCACGTTCCCACCTGGTACAGCACCATTCACACCTGACAGACCACCACTCCCACCTGACACACCTGACAGACCACCATTCCCACCCTGCACAGCACCGTTCCCACCAGCACACCCACCGTTCCCATCCATTTTCCCCATTCCCACCTGTTTCCTCCATTCCCCTCATTATTACCCTCGTTCCCTCCATTCCCGTTTTCCCGACTCCCCCTCCCCCGTTTCCCCCATTCCCACCTTTTTCCCCATTCCCACCCGTTCTTCCTACATTCACACCTGTTCTGCCCACATCCCCACCTGGACTCCCTCATTCACACCTGCTTTCCCCCATTCCCCCCTTTTTCCTCGTTTCCCCCATACCCCCGTTTCCCCCATGTTTTCTCCTATTCCCCGGTTTTCCCTCTCCCTCCCGTTCCCCTATTCCACCATCCCCCCAGTCCCGTTCCGTTCCCGCTGCCGTGCCCACCCGCCGCTCGCTCTCGGCGGAGCGCAGGCGTCTCCGCAGCTCCGCAGCTCCCGCTGGCAGCTCACGCAGGCTCTGCTCCCGCAGCAGCAGCGCGGCGCGGCGGCGCTTCGGCTCCCGCCGCCCTGCGGGGACAGCGCACGGCTGGGCTGTGCTTGAGCTCCTGAGGTGCACTGGGGCTACTGGGGTGCACTGGGGTTTATGGGGTCCACTGGGAGCTACTGGGGTTCAGGGGTGCAGAGGGTTTATGGGGTGCAGTGGGAGTTTATGGGAGTGCACTGGGGTTCCTAGGGTGCACTGGGGCTACTGGGAGTGCACTGGGGTTTATGGGGTGCACTGGGGTTCCTGGGGTGCAGTGGGGCTACTGGGGTTCGTGGGGTGCACTGGGGTTTATGGGGTGCAATGCGGTTATTGGGGTTCATGGGGTGCACTGAGGTTATTTGGGTTCATGGGGTGCAGTGGGACTACTGGGGTTCAGGGGAGTGCAGAGAGGTTACTGGAGTTTATGGGGATGCAATGGGGTTACTGGGGTTCAGGGGTGCAGTGGGGTTATTGGGGTTCATGGGGTGCACTGGGGTTTATGGGGTGCAATGGGGTTATTAGGGTTCATGGGGTGCAGTGGGACTATTTGGATTCAGGGAGTGCAGAGAGGTTACTGGAGTTTATGGGGGTGCAATGGGGTTACTGGGGTTCAGGGGGTGCAGTGGGGTTATTGGGGGTTCATGCAGGGTGCACTGGGGTTTATAGGTTCAGGGGTGCAATGGCGTTATTGAGGTTCAGGGGGTGCAATGGAATTATTTGGGTTCATGGGGTTACTGGGGTTCAGGGGTGCAGTGGAGTTATTGGGGTTCATGGGGTGCAGAGGAATTATTTGGGTTCATAGGGTGCAGTGGGGTTATTGGGGTTCAGAGGGTGCAGAGGAATTATTGGGGTTCATGGGGTTACTGGGGTTCATAGGGTGCACTGGGGTTATTTGGGTTCATAGGGTGCACTGGGGTTTATGGGGTGCAATGCGGTTATTGGGGTGCAGTGCAGGGCTACTGGGGTTCAGGGAGTGCAGAGAGTTACTGGAGTTTATGGGGTGCAATGGGGTTACTGGGGTTCAGGGGTGCAGTGGGGTTATTGGGGTTCATAGGGTGCACTGGGGTTTTATAGGTTCAGGGGGTGCAATGGCGTTATTGAGGTTCGGGGTGCAATGGAATTATTTGGGTTCATGGGGTTACTGGGGTTATTGGGGTTCATGGGGTGCAGTGGAATTATTGGGGTTCATGGGGGTCAATCGCGGTTACTGGGGTTCATGGGGTGCAGGGGGTTACTGGGGTTCGTGGGGAAATTTTAAATGGGTATTATTATTATTATTATTACTATTACTATTATTATTATTATTATTATTATTACTATTATTCTTTAATGTTTAGGGTCTTTAATTTTATTTTATTGGGATTTATGGAGTTTGCACAGGGGTTTTACCAGTTTTACTGGGTTTTGTGCAGTTTACCAGTTTAACTGGTATTTACACGGGATCCACAGGGAGTTTACCAGTTCTAGTGAGGTTTATGGGCATCCATGAGGTGTTACCAGTTTTACTGGGATTTGTGGGGGATGCACAGGGGTTTTACTGGGATTTGTGGGGGATGCAGAGGGGTTTTACTGGGATTTGTGGGGGATGCAGAGGGGTTTTACTGGGATTTGCGGGGGATGCACCGGGGTTTTACTGGGATTTGTGGGGGGATGCAGAGGGGTTTTACTGGGATTTGTGGGGGATGCACAGGGGTTTTACCCATTTTATTTGGTTTGGGATATATGGAAGTTTTCGAAGTTTTCCCACTTGTACTGGGGTTTAAAGGAGGTACAGAAGAGTTTTACTGGGGTTTACTGGGATTTATGAGGGATGCAGAGGGTTTTACTGGGGTTTACTGGGATTTATGAGGGATGCAGAGGGTTTTACTGGGGTTTACTGGGATTTATGAGGCTTCCCAGCAGGATTTTGGGCGCAATCCCGGGGAGCATCCCCGGTGTGGGCAGCACCGCCCCCTCCCGTGCCTCAGTTTCCCCCGAGATCCCAGACGCAGCGGAGGCTCCGGCAGCCGCCGAAACGCCCAAACCCGCAAATTCCGTAGAACGCGCCTCACCTCGCCCGCTCTCACCTCACCCATCTCCACCTCACCCGCTCTCACCTCGCCCGCTCTCACCTCGGTCTCACCTCGCTCTGTCTCACCTCGCTCTCTCTCACCTCGCTCTCTCTCTCACCTCGCTCTCTCTCTCACCTCGCTCTCTCTCACCTCGCTCTCTCTCACCTCGCTCTCTCTCTCACCTCGCTCTCTCTCTCACCTCGCCCGCTCTCACCTCGCCTCTCTCTCTCACCTCGCTCTCTCTCTCACCTCGCTCTCTCTCACCTCGCTCTCTCTCTCACCTCGCTCACTCTCACCTCGCTGCGCTCTCGTCCAGCAGCTCCTGCAGCCGCTGCGCTGCGGGCTCCCGGCGCTGTCCCGCTCCGCCTCCGCTTCGACCAGGCGCCGGCCCAGGCTGCCCAGCTGCCCCGAGCTCCTCCTGCCGGGAACGCGGGCTGGGAAAGGGCCGGGAAGGGCTTTTGGGGGATGACGGGGACGGGGGAGCACGCACCCGCTCCCGCTGCGCGTCCTGCAGCTCCCGCTTAGAGAAATTCCCGCAAGCGCCGCCCGCAGCGCCTCGGGATCGGCGTCGGGGTCGGGAGAGATCCGGGGCTGCTCGGGCCCTCGGGCCACCCCTGCGGGGACAAGCGCGGTGGCACGGGGACACCCGCCGGGGAGGGGATGGAGCAGCGGGGGACACCAGAGGTGCAGGGGATGGAGGAAGGGGACCCGGGATGCAGGGATGGAAGGGCAGGGTGTGAGTGACCCCAGGGATGGAATAGCGGGGTGTGAAGTGACCCCAGGGATGGAATAGACAGGAGTGTGGAGTGAGTCCCAGGGATGCAGGGATGGAAAAATGGGAGACCCCAGGGATGCAGGGATGGAATAACGGGGTGTGAGTGACCCCAGGGATGGAACAGCAGGGTGTGAGTGACCCAGGGATGGAATAACGGGGTGTGAGTGACCCCAGGGATGGAATAACGGGGTGTGAGTGACCCCAGGGATGGAATAGCAGGGTGTGAGTGACCCCAGGGATGGAATAGCGGGTGTGTAGTGACCCCAGGGGAGGCAGTTATTCCAATAACGGGGTGTGAGTGACCCCCCGGGACATCAGGGTGTTGGAGACCCCAGGTGGGGTGACGCCTCCTTCTCCTCAGTCCCACCCGGTGGCCGCGGGCCGCTCACCTTGGCCCTGGCGGCGGCCACGGTGCGGCGCAGGGTGGCCTGGAGGCCGCCCAGGCGGGACTTCGGTGGCCCTGCGCTGCTCCTCGCCCGGGCCAGCTCCGCCTCCAGCCCCTGGGCCCGGCCCTGGGCGCGCTCAGCCGCAGCCCCAGCTCGGCCACCTCGGCCCAGCGCCGCCTCCACCTTGAGCTGCAGGTTCCGCAGCGTCCGCCAGCAGCTTCTTCTCATTGCCCGTGCCTCCTCCAGGCTGCGGGACAGCGCCCTCTCCACGCCGCCCGAACTCCTGCTCCGCCGCCGCCAGGCCTGCTGCAGCTGCTGCAGCTGAGCGGGGCCAGGGAGAGTCAGGCGGCGGGGCGGAAGAGATGGGCAACGGGGAGGGGAGGGGCGGGGAGGAGGGATGGGAACGGGGAGGAGGGAAGCGGGAGGAGGGATGGGGAGCGGGAGGATGGAGCAGCGGCGTGGTCGCGACCCCAGGGATGAGGGGATGGAGCCATGGGGTGATCAGGGCCACAGGGAGGCAGGGATGGAGCAACGGGAACACCCAGGGACACAGGGCATGGAGCAATGGGAACACCCAGGGACACAGGGGATGGAGCCATGGGGTCACAGGGAACTCCAGGGATGCAGGGGATGGAGCCATGGGGTGATCAGGACCCCCAGTGACACAGGGGATGGAGCCATGGGGTCACAGGGAACTCCAGGGATGCAGGGGATGGAGCCATGGGGTCACAGGAACTCCAGGTATGCAGGGATGGAGCCATGGGGTGATCAGGCCCCAGGGATGCAGGGGATGGAGCCATGGGGTGATCAGGGCCCCAGGGATGCAGGGGATGGAGCCATGGGGTGATCAGGACCCCAGAGACGCAGGAGATGGAGCCATGGGAACACCCAGGGGACAGGGGAAACCACGGTGATGGGAGATGATGTGGGACAACAGGCACCAAGCCTGAGGGGACAGGGACACCTCCAGATACACAGGAAAGCCAGCTGTGGGGGACAGGGACACTTTGGGACACGGACACCCACTGCGGGGTCTTGGGGACGCCTCACCTCCTTCCTGGCAGCCTCGGTGCCGGCCTCGCTCTCCGCCACCTTCTGCCTGAGGCCGGAGGCTTCGCGGCGGCTGCGCTGCTCCGCTGCTCCTCCAGCGCCACCCGCGCCTGCAGCTCGCCCAGCTCCCGGCCCCGCCGGCTGTTCTCGCCGTCCCAGCTCCTTTCACCTGCCACGGGGACACGGCGCTGGCGGGCGCGCCCGCGCGGCCCAGCGCCCCGCGGCCCACGCGTCCTGACTCTGGCGGCGCAGCTCCTGCAGCTCCCGGCGGTCTCGAGCCGGGCGCGCTTCCAGCTCCCCGCAGCGCCGCCTCGCAGCTCCGACACCTCCCGCCTGGCCGCCGCCCGCTCTGCCGCTCCAGCAGCGCCAGCCGCTGCTCTTGTCCTCCCGGAGCGCTTCAGGCTGCGGGAGTCGGCGGCGAGCAGCACCGGGGGCAGCACGCCCGGCCCCAGCTGTGCCCCAGTTCTGCCCATCCCGGGTGTCCCCAGCCCCACATTCCCATCACCTTGTCCTGAGTGTCCTCCCGACCTGGAGCATCGCCCCCATCCCAACAGGGATGAGCAGCCCTGTGTCCCAACATCACCCTCCCGGGCTGCGGGGTCACTCACCCTGTAATAGCCAGCTCCTGCTTTTCCCTCACCCCGGGCACCTCCCAAATCCTGCACCTCCCAAATCCTGCACCTCCCAAACCCTGCACCTCCCAAACCCTGCACCTCCCAAATCCTGCTTTTCCTCACCCCGAGCATCTCCCAAATCCTGCATCTCCCACCTTGGGCTTCCCTATCCCACATCTCCTCAAATCCTGCTTTTTTCCTCACCCCGAGCATCTCCCAAATCCTGCACCTCCCAAATCCTGCTTTTCCTCACCCCAAGCATCTCCCAACTCCTGCACCTCCCAAATCCTGCACCTCCCAAATCCTGCTTTTCCCTCACCCGGGCATCTCCCAACTCCTGCACCTCCCAAATCCTGCACTTCCCAAATCCTGCATCTCCCAACTCCTGCATCTCCCAAATCCTGCACCTTCCAAATCCTGCTTTCCTCACCTCGAGCATCTCCCAAATCCTGCATCTCCCAGTTTGTGCTTCCCTCACCCCGAGCATCTCCCAACTCCTGCACCTCCCAGTTCGTTGCAGCCCCTTGTCCCACCCATCGCTCTGACTCCTGCACCTCCCAGCCTGGACATTCCCTACCCTGAGCATCCCCCCGCCCTGAGCGTCCCTCTGAGGCGCTGACCCGCGCCCGCAGCCCCGGCCGGGAGCGGGCCGCGCATCCCGCACTCCCCCACCTGATGCGCTCTCCTCGGCGGCGCCGCAGCGCCGCCCGCAGCTCCTCGTTGGAGCGCTGCAGCATCTCCTTCTCCCGGGCCGCGTCGTCCAGGGCCCGCCGCGCCTCCTCTGCCCGCCGCTCGCTAGCCGCGACCGTCGCGGCTGTCGCGGGCCTCCCGCTGCGCCTCCAGCAGCTCTCGGCGCCGCCGCCCAGCGCCTCGCGCCCGCTCGCAGCTGCGCTCAGCGCCTCCTCCGCCTGCCGCGCGGGGAGCTCAAGCGGGCTTGGGGATGTCAGGGGCGGGAAGGGCTTTTGGGGGCCTCACCTCCCGCAGAGGGCGCTGTCCCGCTGCTGGGCCGCCCCGCTGCCGCCCTGGTCCCGAGCGCCAGCGCCTCCCGCTCGTGGCTCAGCGCCGCCTCCTCCGCCAGACGCCGCACCGAAGCGCAGCTCCGCCGCCAAATCCTGCGGGACACCGAGCCTGGGACCCCCTCCCTCGCGGGGGGGCACGGCCAGGAGGGGTCCCCCGGGCAGGGGAACAACGGGGATGGATCCCGGAGAGAGGAGGGCAGTGGAACGGGGTCCCGGAAAAGGGGGACAGTGGGAATGGGGTCTCAGAGAGGGAGACAGTGGGAATGGGGTCCTGGAGGCAGGAGGGCAATGGGGATGGATCCCGGAGAGAGGGGGCAGGGGAATGGGGTCCCAGAAAGGGGGCAGTGGGAATGGGGTCTCAGAAAGGGGGACAGTGGGAATGGGGTCCCGGAAAAGGGGGCAGTGGAATGGGGTCTCAGAAAGGGAGGGCAGTGGGAATGGGGTCCCAGAAAGGGGGCAGTGGGAATGGGGTCCCAGAGAGGGAGGGCATGGGAATGGGGTCCCAGAGAGAGGGGGCAGTGGGAATGGGGTCCCAGAAAGGGGGCAGTGGGGCTGGTGCAGGGATGGGATGAGGGGGCTCTGGGACCACAGCTGAGCCCCAATGCCAGGGCAGATGTGGGTGAAGTTGGGGGCTGCAAGATAACGGGGTGCTGTGGGGAGCCTTGGAATGGTGAGGATGAGGCTCAAGCAGGGGGTTCTAACGGGGAGTACCAGGAATGGGGGCTGCAATGGAGGGGCCATGGAGGTGCCCAGGAAGGGGGGCTGCAAATGGGGGGCCATGGGGGATACCCAGAATGGGGGGCCCCACAGGGGGGCCATGGGGGCTGCACAGGGGGCCACAGGAGATATTCAGACAGGAGGGGCTGCAGGGGGCTGGAACTGGGGGTGACGGGTGGCTGCAGTAGCAGGGGACACTCTGGCAATGGGGGGAGACACCTGGGCACAGGGGCTCTGGGGGCTCTAGGGGCTCTGGGGGCTCTGGGCCGCCCTGGGGGCTCTGGGAGCCCCCAGACCCACCTGCTCCTTCTCCTGGCGGCCGCTGAGCTCCCGCCGCCGCTGCTCCAGCTCGGCCGTGGCCTCGTCCAGGCTCTGCTGCAGCCCGACAGGGTCCCTGCCAGGGCCACCCGCCTCCTGCTGCAGTGCCAGGGCCTGGGGGGCACGGGGGCCCACAGGGACATGGGGTGGCACAGGGCTGGGGGACACAGGTGGCACAGGGGACAGGGGATGGCAGGACAGGGGGACATGGGGTGGCACAGGGGACATGGGGTGGCACAGGGCTGGGGACACGGGAGGCACAGGGGACACAGGGATGGTACAGGGACAGGGGACATGGAGTGGCACAGGGGGACATGGGGATGGCACAGGGGACACAGGGATGGCACAGGGACAGGAGACACGGGGTGGCACAGGGGTGGCACTGGGGACACGGGGTGGCACAGGGATATGGGGTGGCACAGGGCTGGGGGACACGGGGTGGCACAGGGACAGGGGTGGCACAGGGTGGCACAGGGTGGCACAGGGGGCACGGGGACATCGGGGCCACCACCTGCTGCTTCTCGCTCTGGTGCTGCTGCTAAGCTGCCGCTAGCTCCGGCCACCAGCTCCTCGTGCTCCTGCAGCAGCCGCGCCTGCTCGGCCTCCAGCGCCTCCTGCCGGCCCCAAATCACCAGCGAACCCCCAAATCACCAGCGAGCCCCAAATCAAATCAGCAGGGAGCCCCAAATCACCAGCGAACCCCCAAATCAGCAGCGAACCCCAAATCACCAGCGAGCCCCAAATCACCAGCGTACCCCAAATTACCAGTGAGCCCCAAATCAAATCATCAGCGAGCCCCAAATCACCAGCTGAACCCCCAAATCACAGTGAGCCCCAGAATCACCAGCGAGCCCCAAATCACCAGCGAGCCCCAAATCACCAGCGAACCCCCAAATTACCAGTGAGCCCCAAATCAAATCATCAGCGAACTCCAGAATCACCAGTGAACCCCAAATCACCAGCGAACCCCCAAATCACCAGCGAGCCCCAAATTACCAGCGAGCCCCAGAATCACCAGCGAACCCCAGAAATCACCAGCGAGCCCCAAATCACCAACGAGCCCCAAATCACCAGTGAACTCCGAAAATCACCAGTGAACCGCAAGAATCATCAGCGAGCTCCAAAATCATCCGTGAACCCCAAAAATCGCCAGTGAACCCTCAAACCAAACATTTCACCCCAAAATCCACATTGTTCCCGATAGGCAACATTGTACCCCAACAATCATCCATAAAAACCCCAAAATCACCACGACACCCCGACAGTCTCCAGCAGAGCACCCGAAATGGCACGGCCGCACCCCCAAAATGCCCTCCACTTTTAAATCCGCACTCCGGTCCACTCTCAGATCCCGCACTCAGACCCGCAGCCTGATCCCGCACCCAAACCCGGCACCCCAAATCCGCACCCCAGATCCCGCACCCCAGATCCCGCACCCGGACCCGCGGCCCGGATCCCGCACGGACCCGCCCCAAATCCTGCGGCCCGGATCCGCACCGGACCCCGCACCTTGTCGCGCCGCAGCAGCTCCAGCTGGTCCCGCAGCGCTGCAGCCGCCGCCCGCCTCGACCGCCGCCCCGCCTGGCGCTCCCGCCGCGCCAGCGCCAGCTCCGCTGAGGGACAGGGACAGGGGACAGCCCGGCATGGGGACAGCCCGACAGGGGACAGGGGACACGGGGACAGCCCGGCATGGGGACAGCCCGGCATGGGGACAGCCCGACAGGGCGACAGGGACACGGGGACAGCCCGGCATGGGGACAGCCCGACAGGGGGACAGCGAGGGACATGGGGATACCGCAGACATTTGGAGACCCCAGACATGGGGACACCCCCCAGACATGGGGACACCCCCAGACATAGGGACACCCCTGCCAATGGGGAAAGGTGGATGGAGCTGAAGATGAAGATGGAGATGGATGAGGATAAGGATGGATGGGGATGAGGATGGGATGGGATGGGATGGGATGGGGATGGGATGGATGGGGATAGGGATGGGATTGATGGGGATGGGATGGATGAGGATGGGATGGGATGGGATAGATGGGGATGGGGATGGGATTGATGGGGATGGGATGGATGGGGATGGGATGGATGGGGATGGGATGGATGGGGGATGGGATGGATGGGGATGGGATGGATGGGGATGGGATGGATGGGGATGAGGATGAAGCCGGGCACGGCTGGGCCGGTGGGACACACGTGGCTGGGACCCCTCACCCTCCAGCGCCTCCTTGGCCTGGCTCAGGCTCCGGCCTTGGGCCTCCAGCTGCTGATTGCGGGCCTGGAGCTGCAGCAGCTCCTGCTGCAGCTGGAACACGCTGCCCTCCAGCCCCTCCTTCTCCGACCTGCGGGACGCCGGGCACGGGCTGGGCACGGGCTGGGCAGGGGCTGAGCCTGCCCTGGCACCCACCTGAGCCCGGCACCCACCTGAGCCCCGCGGCCTCGCGCTCGCGGTGCCTGTCCTGGCGCTGGGCAGCCGCCAGCCTCACGGCCAGCCCGGCCCCGTCCCGGGCCAGCGCCGCCTGCGTCCGGCCCAGCCGCTCCTGCTCCGCCCGCAGCCGCTCCTGCTCCGCCCGCGCCCAGCGCCAGCGCTCAGCCCGCGCGCTCTGCTCCTGCACCGCCTGCGGGCACCGCCGTGACACCGGGGACAGCCTGGGACAGCAGCGACAGCCCGGGGACAGCAGGGACAGCCCGGGACACCACCGACAGCTCACTGACCACCAGGGACAGCCCGGGGACACCAGGGACAGCCCAGGGACCACCAGGGACAGCCCGGGACAGCAGGGACAGCCCGGGACAGCACCGACAGCCTCACTGACCACGCAGGGACAGCCCGGGGACACCAGGGACAGCCCAGGGACCACCAGGGACAGCCCGGGGACAGCAGGGACAGCCTGGGACACCAGGGACACCAGAGACAGCCCGGGGACAGCAGGGACAGCCCGGGGACAGCAGAGACAGCCCGGGACACCAGGGACAGCCCGGGGACAGCAGAGACAGTCTGGGAACAGCAGGGACAGCCCGGGACAGCAGGGACAGCCCGGGACAGCAGGGACAGCCCAGGACACCAGCGACAGCCGGCCAGGGGACCACCACAAGCGACAGCCCGGGACAGCAGGGACAGCCCAGGGATCACCAGAGGCACCTCACTGGGCACCAGCGACAGCCCAGGGACCACCAGCTACTCCCGGACCCCTCCCAGCTGTCCCTGGCACTCTCCCACTTACTCCCGATACAGCCTCAGTATTTATGCCCCTCCCCACCCGTCTCAGGCACACCCGACAGTCTCCCCATCCTTCCCAGTTACTTCAGCACCCTCCCAGTTGCTCCAGCACCCTCCCAGTTGCCCCCGCAGTGCCCACCTGGCCGAAGGCTGTGGCGCAGCCGCTCGTGGAGCCCAGCGCAGCTCCCGCAGCTCCTCCGCAGCCCCACGCCCGCTGTCCGGGGTCCCCAGCGCCCGGCTCCGGGCTCGCCGGCTCTCGTCCCGGGCCGGGGCAGCGCTCAGCGCGCGCCCGCAGCAGCGCCAGCTCCGGCTACCTTCGGCGGGTGCGCAGCCGGCCCCGCTCCCGCTCCTGCTCCTGCCGCTCCAGCCGCCGGCTCAGCTCCGCCTGTCCCGGGCCAGCCCGTCCGCCAGCCTCGCTGGTCTTGGCCATGGCGATCCCGCAGTCCAGCGACTCCTCCGCGCTCCGCGCGGCGCCGCCCTCCGCCAGCTCCCGCAGCTGCGCGCTGGAGCCTGCCGGCGGGCACGGGCTCGCAGCCACCGCGGCACGCGGGCACCGGCGCACGAACCGCGGGCTGCAGCCACCACAGGAGCACCGGTGCACGGGTCACGGGCACGGGCACGGGCACGGGCACCGGGGCGCGGCTGCTGCAGCCACCGTCGGGCACCGGGCACGCGGCATCGGGCTACCTGCAGCCGCCGCGGACACACCCGGGCACGGGCACGGACACGGGCACGCGAACTGCAGCCACCCCGCGACACGGAGCACCGGTGCATCGAGCACAGGCTGCAGCCACCACGGACT
>JAKWBO010000889.1:0-24160 GCA_034336685.1 Luscinia luscinia
TACAATGAAATAATTAAATAATAAAAAGAATTTAATAACTAAAATAAATAATTAAATAATTAACTAATGAAAATAATGAAATAATTAAATAAAGAAAATAATTTAATAATTAAAATAAATAACGAAATAATTAACTAATGAAAAAAATTAAATAATGAAAATAATTAAGTAATTAAATAATTAAATAATGAAAATAATTTAATAATGAAAATAAATAATGAAAAAAATTAAATAATGAAAATAATTAAATAATAAAAATAATTAAATAATAAAAATAAATAATGAAAATAATTAAATAATGAAAATAATTTAATAATGAAAATAAATAAAGAAATAATTAAATAATGAAAATAATGAAATAATGAAATAATTAAATAAAGAAAATAATTTAATAATGAAAATAATTAAATAATAAAAATAAGTAATGAAATAATTAAATAATGAAAATAATTAAATAACGAAATAATTTAATAATGAAAATAATCAAATAACGAAATAATTTAATAATGAAAAGAATGAAACAATGAAATAACGAAATAAAGAAAACAATTTACTAATGGAAGCAGTTTAATGACGAAAACAATTGAACGCCACAAAACAACTTAAGGACAGAGAACGGCTGAGCGAGGCAAACAACGGGGCGGTGAAACCCAAAACAAGGAGCGGCATCGATGGATCCGGCAGTGATGGAGCGAACCCAAACTGATCTCAGAGCTCCTGGCGGACCCGGAGCAGAATTTCCCCGGCCCGCCGGGGGTGGGGGTGGGGAGGGGTCCCCATGCCGGGCATGCGGGGCGGGCGGTGGGCGCGCTCCGGAGCCGCGGGCGCGCCCGGGGAACCGGCGGGCCGCAAGCGCATTCAGCGGGGGGCGCGGCCGCCAACCTTGCACGCCACCCTATGGGGACATTTCTTGCCCAGCCCCAGGGGCAGGAGATCACCGCGCAACAAACTGTACATGTCGCGATAGTGGATGCGCCCGCTGCAAGAGACAGACGTTAGTGCGGGGCAGGACCCCCACCCCCACCGGGACCTCCCAGTAACACCAGGACCAGCCTGGGACCACCCGGGACCACCAGGAGACCCCGGTAACACCGGGACCAGCCAGGACCACCGGGAACACTGGGAGCATCCAGGACCAGCCAGGGACCCCGGTAACACCAGGACCAGCCCAGGACCACCGGGAACATCCAGGACCAGCCCAGGACCTCCTGGTAACTCTGGGACCAGCCCAGGACCATCCAGGACCAGCCCAGGGACCCCAGTAACACCGGGACCAGCCCGAGGACCACCGGGAGCATCCCGGGACCAGCCCAGGGACCCCCCGGTAACACCAGGACCAGCCAGGACCACCGGGAACACCGAGACCAGCCCGGGACCAGCCCAGGAGCCACCGGGAGCATCCGGGACCAGCCCAGGTACCTCCAGTAACACCGGGACCAGCCCAGGACCAGCGGGAGCATCCAGGACCAGCCCAGGGACCACAGGACCAGCCCAGGGACCACCAGGACCAGCCCAGGGACCACCGGGACCCCAGGACCAGCCCAGGGATCCCCCGGGAACACCAGGACCATCCCAGGACCACCGAGAACTACTGCCGGGACAGCCCCGGGACCATCCGGGACCACCAGGACCAGCCCAGGGACCACCGGGAACACCCCAGGGCCAGCCAGGGACCCCGGGAACACCAGGACCATCCCGGGACCCCGGGGACCAGCCCAGGGACCACCAGGACCACCGCGGGATCACCGAGATCCCCACACAGGACCCTCCAGGACCAGCAGGGACCCCCTCAGGACACCCAGAAACACACCCGGGATCACCAGGACCACCCCGGAGCCACGCCGGACCACCCGGGGCCAGCCCAGAGACAGCCCGGGAACACCGGGACATCGCTGGGACCACCAGGAACAGCCAGGACCCCATGCGGGATCCTCCGGGACCACCCCCGAGAACACCCAGGACACCCCTGGGAGCACCAGGACCAGCCAGGGACCACCGGGACCACTCCAGAATCACGGAAGCCCCGGGACCAGCTCCCAGGACCCCCACAGGACCACCGGCAGCAGCCCAGGAACACCCTGGGAACACCGGGACCACCCAGGACGACCGGGACCCGCCCAGGGACCACCGGGACCCTCTCGGGACCACCGGAACTAGCCCAGGGACCCCCAGGGACCACTGGGGACCACCGGGACCACGGAACTAGCCCCAGGGGCCCCCAGGGACCACCGGGACCCTCTCGGGACCACGGGACCAGCCCAGAGACACCCCAGGGATCACCGGGACCACCGGGACCAGCCCAGGAACACCCTGGGACCACCGGCACCAGCCCAGGGACCACCGGGACCACTGGGACACCCCGGGACCCCTCGGGACCACCGGTTTCCCAGGCCACCCGGGGACCCCCTCGGGGACCACCGGGACTGGCCAGGGACCCCCAGGGACCACCGGGACCACCGGGACCAGCCCCAGAGACCCCCAGGGACCACCGGGACCACTGGGACCAGCCCAGGGACACCCTGGGACCACCGGACCACCAGGACCAGCCAGGAACCACCGGAACCTCCCCAGGCCCCTCCCAGGACCACCGGGTCCGGGGATCCCCACGCCCCAGGGTCCTGCCCCTCTCCCCGCCCCCAGGGGTCCGCACCAGGCGGCGGGGTCGTACTCGGCCCAGACCCGCACGTACTCGTCCAGGTGGTGCGGGCCCAGGATGGAGCGAGTCGCGCGTCAGGTACTCGAAGTTGTCCATGATGACGACCACGAACAGGTTCAGCATCTTGGGGGGAGGGGGTCGGGGGGGTCACAGGGGGTCGGGGGAGGTGGGACCCCTCCCCGCCAGAGCCCCGAGATTTCCGGGGCCGTTTTGAGGGGGCTGTTTTGGGGGCCGTTTAGGGGCGGCTGTTTTGGGGGGCCGTTTTCGGAGAGCCGTTTTGGGGAGCCGTTTTGAGAGGCCGTTTTCGGGCGCTGTTTTTGGGGGCTGTTCTGGGGGGCCGTTTTTGGGGGGGCTGTTTTGGGGGGGCTGTTTCTGGGAAGTCGTTTCGGGGGGCTGTTTTCGGGCGCTGTTTTTGGGGAGCCGTTTTGGGGATTGTTTTGGGGGGCCGTTTTGGGGGGCTGTTTCTGGGGAGTCGTTTGGGGAGCTGTTTTCGGGGCGCTGTTTTGAGGGAGCCGTTTTGGGGCAGTTTTGGGGAGCCGTTTTTGGGGGACCGTTTTGAGGCGCTGTTTTTGGGGAGCCGTTTTGGGGGCCCGTTTTGGGGAGACCGTTCTGGGGCTCACCAGGAAGGAGCAGAGGAAGATGAAGGTGATGAAGGATGTGGGAGAGGGCTCTGGGGCTGTTTTGGGGGCCCGTTTTGGGGGGGAGCCGTTTTGGGGGAGGCTGTTTTGGGGGGCCGTTTTGAGGGGCCGTTCTGGGGGCCGTTTTCGGGGCTCACCAGGAAGGAGCAGAGGAAGATGAAGGTGATGAAAAGGATGTAGGGGAGGGCTCTGGGGCAGTTTAGGGCCGTTTTGGGGGGCCGTTTTAGGGGGCCGTTTAGAGGGCCGTTTTTGGGAGGCTCACCAGGAAGGAGCAGAGGAAGATGAAGGTGATGAAGGATGTGGGGCGGGGGCTCTAGGGGCAGTTTTGGGGCCGTTTTGGGGCTCTGTTTTTGGGGGCCGTTTTTGGAGGGGCCGTTTTGGGGGCCGTTTTGGGAGGCAGTTTTGGGGAGCCGTTTTGGGGAGCTGTTTTAGAGAGCCGTTTTGGGGCGCTGTTTTAGAGGCCGTTTTTAGGGGGCCGTTTGAGCGCATGATTTTTAGGAGCCGTATTTGAAGGGGCCGTTTATGAGAGGGCTGTTTTGAGGAGCCGTTTTGAGGGCGCCGTTTTTGGGGGCGTTTTGGAGCGCTGTTTTCGGGCGCTATTTTTAGGGCGCTGTTTTAGAGGCACCACGTTTTGGGAGCCGTTTTCGGGGAGGGCTGTTTTCAGGGGCTGTTTTGGGGAGCAGTTTTGGGGGTCCGTTTTTGGGAGCCGTTTCGGGATCTGATTTTAGGGGGGCCGTTTTGGGGGCCGTTTTGGGGGTCCGTTTTGGGGAGCCGTTTTGTGGTGAGCGCGTTCTGGGGCGCTGTTTTCGGGCGCTGTTTTGGGGTCCGTTTTGAGGAGCAGTTTTGGGGGACGTTTTGAGGTCTGTTTTTGGGGAGCTGTTTTGGGGGCCGTTTCGGTGGGCTGTTTTTGGGGGCCGTTAGGGGAGCCGTTGCGGGGATCCGTTCGGGCTCTCACCAGGAAGGAGCAGAGGAAAATAGAAGGTGATGAAGGATGTGGGAGGAGGGCTCTAGGGTCGTTTTGGGGACCGTTTGGAGGGCGTTTTGGGAGCCGTTTTGGGAGGCCGTTTTCGAGGCGCTGTTTCTGGGGAGGCCGTTTCGGGGCCGTTTTTGGGAGCCGTTTTGGGGTGCTGTTTTGGAGGGCTGTTTTAGAGGCCGTTTGAGAGCTGTTTTGGGGAGCCCGTTTTAGAGAGCCGTTTTTGGGGCTGTTTTGGGGAGCCGTTTTGGGGGCCGTTTCAGGGCTCACCAGGAAGGAGCAGAGGAAGATGAAGATGATGAAAAGGATGTGGGAGAGGGCTCTGGGGCCGTTTTGGGGACCGTTTTTGGGGGACCGTTTTGGGGACTGTTTCGGGGTCCGTTTTTGGGGCCGTTTGGGACCTCACCAGGAAGGAAGAGGAAGATGAAGGTGATGAAAGGATGTAGGGGAGGGGCTCTGGGGCTGTTTTGGGGCCGTTTAGGGGCCCGTTTTGGGGCCGTTCTCGGGGCCGTTTGGGGCGCTGTTTTGGAGGCCGTTTCGGGATGCTAGTTTTTAGAGGCCGTTTTAGAAGCGCCGTTCCGGGATGCAGTTTTGGGAGCCCGTTTTGGGGGTCCGTTTTCGAGGGGCCGTTTCGAGGCGCTGTTTTGAGGCGCTGTTTTGGGGAAGCCGTTTTGAGGGAGCAGTTTTGGGATGCCGTTTTGGGGGCAGTTTTAGGGGAGCCGTTTGGGGAGCCGTTTTGGAGGCCGTTCTGGGGCTCACCAAGAAGGACAGAGGAAGATGAAGATGATGAAGGATGTGGGAGGGGGCCTGGGGCTGTTTTTGGGGGCCGTTTTTGGGAAGGCCGTTTTCAGGCGCTGTTTTGGGGGGCCGTCTGGGGCAGTTTTGGGGGCCGTTTTTGGGGCCGTTTCTAAAGGCTGTTTTTGGGGGCTCACCAGGAAGGAGCAGAGGAAGATGAAGGACACTGAAGTAGAAGTAGGCGAACTTGTTGCCGCACTCGTCCTCCTTGATGCCCGAGTTCTCGTCGCACGGCTTCCCGCTGAGGCACGACAGCATGATCTCGTGCCACGCCTCGCCGGTGGCGCTCCTGCGACAGCGACAGTGACAGCGACAGAGGGTCAGGGACAGCGACAGCGACAGCGACAGAGGGACAGGGACAGGGATGGGACAGGGACAGGAACAGGGACAGCAACAGCGGGACAAGGACAGGGACGGGACAGGGACAGGGACAGCGACAGAGGGACAGCGACAGCGACAGGGACAGGGACAGGGAGGGGACAGGGACAGGAACAGGGACAGGGACAGGGACAGCATGATCTCGTGCCACGCCTCGCCGGTGGCGCTCCTGCGACAGCGACAGCGACAGCGACAGGGGTCAGCGACAGCGACAGCGACAGCGACAGAGGGACAGGGACAGGGAGGGGACAGGGACAGGAACAGGGACAGGGACAGCATGATCTCGTGCCACGCCTCGCCGGTGGCACTCCTGCGACAGCGACAGAGGGTCAGGGACAGCGACACCGACAGGGACAAGGACAGAGGACAAGGACAGGGACAGCGACAGGGACAGAAGGATAGGGACAGGGACAGAGGGACAGGGACAGGGAGGGACAGGGACAGGGACAGGGACAGGGACAGGGACAAGGACAGAGGGACAGAGGGACAGAGGACAGGGACAGAAGGACAGGGACAGGGACAGAGGGACAGGGACAGGGAGGGACAGGGACAGGGACAGGGACAGGGACAGACATGATCTCGTGCCACGCCTCGCCGGTGGCGCTCTCCCGCGACAGCGACAGAGGGTCAGGGACAGCGACAGCGACAGCGACACCGCTGGGGGGACACGGGAGGGACACGGGGTGGGAGGGGGCACACAGGGGGCGGCCCTGGGGAGCGGGTGGCACCAGGGTGACACTGGGGTGGCACTGGGGCCGTGCTGGGGTGGCACAGGTGGCACTGGGGCTGCACAGGTGACACCGGGTGACACTGGGTGACCCCTGGGTGACACTGGAGTGACCCTGGGGTTGCACTGGGTGACACTGGGTGACACTGGGGTGACACTGGTGACACTGGGGTCACACTGGGGTGGCACAGGTGACAGTGGGTGACACTGGGGTGACCCTGGGTGGCACAGGTGACACTGGGGTGACACTGGGTGATACTGGGGCTGTGCTGGGGTGGCACAGATGGTACTGGGGCTGCACAGGTGACACTGGGGGTGACACTGGGGTGACCCTGAGGTGGCACAGGTGACACTGGGGTGGCCCTGAGTGGCACTGGGCACCCAGGTGACACATCGGTGACACTGGGGTGACCCTGGGTGACACTGGGTGACACTGGGGTGGCCCAGGTGGCACTGACACGGGTGGCACGGGTGCCCAGGTGACACTGGGTGACCCTGGGGTGGCCCAGGTGACACTGACACGGGTGACACGGGTGCCCAGGTGACCCTGGTGACACTGGGGTGGCCCAGGTGACACTGACACGGGTGACACGGGTGCCCAGGTGACCCTGGGTGACACTGGGTGACCCTGGGGTGGCACAGGTGACACTGACACGGGTGGCACGGGTGCCCAGATGACACTGGGGTGACACCAGGTGACCCTGGGTGACCCTGGGGTGGCCCAGGTGACACTGACACGGGTGGCACGGGTGCCCAGGTGACACTGGGTGACCCTGGGGTGGCCCAGGTGACACTGACACAGGTGGCACGGGTGCCCAGGTGACACTGGGGTGGCACTGGGTGACACTGGGGTGACACTGGGTGACCCTGGGGTGGCACAGGTGACACTGACACGGTGGCACGTGGTGCCCAGGTGACACTGGGTGACACTGGGTGACCCAGGTGACACTGGGTGACCCTGGGGTGGCCCAGGTGACACTGACACAGGTGGCACGGGTGCCCAGGTGCTCTCACCTGAAGAGCAGCATCAGCGCCTGGAAGAAGGTGCGAAGTTGTTGTGTTGGGTGATCACGACTCGTCATCCTCCTCCTCGATGCCGATGTTCCCGAACACCCGCGGGCGGGGGCACCTGGGATTGGGGGCACCTGGGACTGGGGGTCACCTGAGACTGGGGCTCACCTGGGACTGGGGGGTCACCTGAGACTGGGGGCACCTGGGACTGGGGGCACCTGGGACTGGGGGGCTCACCTGGGACTGGGGCTCACCTGGGACTGGGGGGCACCTGGGACTGGGGGGTCACCTGAGACTGGGGGCACCTGAGACTGGGGGGCACCTGAGACTGGGGCTCACCTGGGACTGGGGGCACCTGAGACTGGGGCTCACCTGGGACTGGGGGGCACCTGAGACTGGGGGCACCTGGGACTGGGGGCACCGCACCTGGGACTGGGGGCACCTGGGACTGGGGCCTCACCTGGGACTGGGGGCCCACCTGGGACTGGGGCTCACCTGGGACTGGGGGGGCACCTTAGACTGGGGGGCTCACCTGGAGACTGGGGGGGCTCACCTGGGACTGGGGCTCACCTGGGACTGGGGCTCACCTGGGACTGGGGGCTCACCTGGGACTGGGGGGCTCACCTGGGACTGGGGGGCACACCTTAGACTGGGGGCTCACCTGAGACTGGGGGCTCACCTGGGACTGGGGGTCACCTGGGACTGGGGGAACCTGGGACTGGGGGCGCACCTGGGACTGGGGGCTGGGACCCACCTGAGACTGGGGCTCACCTGGGGCTGGGGGACTCACCTGGGACTGGGGGCCCACCTGGGACTGGGGGGCTCACCTGGGACTGGGGGCACCTGGGACTGGGGTTCACCTGAGACTGGGGGCTGGGGGACTCACCTGGGACTGGGGCTCACCTGGGACTGGGGGCACCTGGGACTGGGGGCTGGGGACTCACCTGAGACTGGGGGCTCACCTGGGACTGGGGCTCACCTGGGTCTGGGGGGAACCTGAGATTGGGGCCTCACTTGGGACTGGGGGCCTCACCTGGGACTGGGGGGTCACCTGAGACTGGGGGGCTCACCTGGGACTGGGGGGGCTCACCTGGGGCTGGGGGGCTCACCTGAGACTGGGGGCCTCACCTGGGACTGGGGGGTCACCTGAGACTGAGGGCTCTCACCCGCCCCGGGCTCTCACCTGCCCCCAGGCTCTCACCTGCCCCTGGGGGCTCTCACCTGCCCCGGGTCTTACTCTGTCCCCAGTGATCTCCACCTGGCCCAAGCTCTCACCTGCCCCCCAGGCTCTCACCTTCCCCTGGGGCTCTCACTCGCCCAGGCTCTCACCTGCCCCGGGTCTCACCTGCTCCCAGAGGGTCTCACCTGCCCCCCAGGCTCTCACCTGCCCCTGGGGGCTCTCATCTGCCCCAGGTCTCACCTGCCCCCAAGCTCTCACCTGCCCCGGGCTCTCACCTGCCCCAGGCTCTCACCCGCCCCTAAGCTCTCACCCGCCCCAGGTTGTCACCTGCCCAGGCTCTCACCTGCCCCCTGGGGCTCTTACCTGCCCTGGGTCTCACCTGCTCCCAGAGGGTCTCACCCGTCCCAGGCTCTCACCTTCCCCAAGCCTCACCTGCCCCAGTCTCTCACCTGCCCCGGGCTCTCACCTGCCCCTGGGAGCTCTCACCTGCCCCAAGATCTCACCTTCCCCAGGCTCTCACCTGCCCCTGGGGGCTCTCACCTGCCCCTAAAGGCTCTCACCTGCCCCGGGTCTCACCTGCCCCCAGTGATCTCACCCGCCCAGTCTCTCACCCGCCCCAGTCTCTCACCTGCCCTGGCTCTCACCTGTCCCTGGCTCTCACCTTCCCCGGTCTCACCTTCCCCGGGTCTCACCTTCCCAGGCTCTCACCTGCCCCTGGGAGCTCTCACCTGCCCCAGTCTCTCACCTGCCCCAGGCTCTCACCTGCCCCAGTCTCTCACCTGCCCCTGGGAGCTCTCACCTGCCCCAGTCTCTCACCTTCCCCAGGCTCTCACCTGCCCCAGTCTCTCACCTGCCCCTGGGAGCTCTCACCTGCCCAGGCTCTCACCTGCCCCATGCTCTCACCTGCCCAGGCTCTCACCCGCATCCCGGGATGATGGCGAGATGAAGAAGAGCATGGCGATCAGCAGGCACACGTAGGGCAGGGCCTGGGGGCAGCGGGCCGGTCAGGGGGCGTGGGTTGGGGCGGCGCTCGGGGGCCCGGGGCGGTTTTGGGGGCACCTTGAAGGACTGCACGAAGGTCCAGAGCAGGATGCGGATGGTGTAACCTCTAGCGCAGCAGCTTGATGAGGCGCGCGCGCCGGAACAGCCGCAGGAAGCTCAGGTTGATGAAATTGTTCTGGGGAGGGGGACCCCAAAAAAAGGGGGTGAGGGGGAAAAGGGGGCAGGGATTTGGGGAGGGGTCAGCAGGGCCCACCTACCCCGAACTCCGTCACCAGGATGTCGGTGATGCTGCCCAGCACCGTCACGAAGTCGAAGATGTTCCAGGCGTCGCGGAAATAATTCTGGGGAAGGGGGAAGAGATTTGGGGTCCCCAAAGCTCGGGGTGCCCCCAAAGCTCGGGGTGGATCCCCCTGCCCAGGATGCCCTTGAGGTCCCTCAGTTTGGATTTGGGGTTTGGTTTTAGGTTTGGGGTCCCCTGAGGGTTTGGGGGTCCCTGAGGTTTTAGGGTCCTCTGAGATTTTGGGGTCCCCTGAGGTTTTGGGGTCCTCTGAGGTTTCCAGGTACTCCTGAGGGTTTGGGATCCCCTGAAAGTTTGGGCCCCCTGAGGGTTAGGGGTCCCCCGGGTTTTGGGCTCCCTGAGGTTATGGGGGTCACCTGAGATTTTGGGGTCACCTGAGGGTTTGGGATCCCTGGGGTTTTGGGATCCCCCGAAGTTTTGGGGGTCCTCTGAGGGTTTGGGCTCCTGAGGTTTTGGGGTCCCCTGGGATTTTGGGGTCCCTGAGGTTTTGGGGTCCTCTGGGGTTTTGGGGATCCTCTGAGGTTTTGGGGTCACCTGAGGTTTTGGGATCCCCTGAGGTTTTGGGGTCCTTAAGGTTTTGGGGTCCTCTGAGGTTTTGGGATCCCCTGAGGTTTTGGGGTCACCTGAGGTTTTGGGGGTCCCCTGAGGTTTTGGGGGTCCTTTAAGGTTTTGGGGGTCCTCTGAGGTTTTGGGATCCTCTAAGGTTTTGGGGTCCCCTGAGGTTTTGGGATCACCTGAGGTTTTGGGGTCCCCTGGGATTTTGGGGGTCATCTGATATTTGGGGTCCCTGAGGTTTTGGGATCCCTGAGAGGTTAGGGTCCCCTGAGGTTTTGGGGTCCCCTGGGGTTTTGGGGTCCCCTGAGGTTTTGGGTTCCCCTGGGGTTTTGGGGTCATCTGATATTTGGGGTCCCTGAGGTTTCAGGGTCCCCTGAGGTTTCAGAGTCCCTGAGGTTAGGGGTTCCTCTGAGGTTTTGGGATCCCCTGAGGTTTTGGGGTCCTTTAAGGTTTTGGGGTCCCCTGGGGTTTTGGGATCCCCTGAAGTTTTGGGGGTCCCCTGAGGGTTTGGGGTCCCCTGAGGTTTTGGGGTCCTTTAAGGTTTTGGGGTCCTCTGAGGTTTTGGGATCCTCTAAGGTTTTGGGGTCCCCTTGAGGTTTTGGGATCACCTGAGGTTTTGGGGGTCCCTGGGATTTTGGGGTCATCTGATATTTGGGGTCCCCTGAGGTTTTGGGATCCCCTGAGAGGTTAGGGTCCCTGAGGTTTTGGGGTCCCCTAGGTTTTGGGGTCCCCTGAGGTTTTGGGTTCCCTGGGGTTTTGGGGTCATCTGATATTTGGGGTCCCCTGAGGTTTCAGGGTCCCCTGAGGTTTCAGAGTCCCCTGAGGTTAGGGTTCCTCTGAGGTTTTGGGATCCCCTGAGGTTTTGGGGTCCTTTAAGGCTTTGGGGTCCCCTGGGGTTTTGGGATCCCCTGAAGTTTTGGGGTCCCTGAGGGTTTGGGGTCCCCTGAGGGGTTTGGGGTCCCCTGAGGTTTCAGGGT
Source organism: Luscinia luscinia (assembly GCA_034336685.1). Lineage (NCBI taxonomy): Eukaryota > Metazoa > Chordata > Aves > Passeriformes > Muscicapidae > Luscinia > Luscinia luscinia. The sequence goes on from JAKWBO010000889.1 coordinate 11,191, forward strand.
CCCCTGGGATTTTGGGGTCATCTGATATTTGGAGTCCCCTGAGGTTTCAGGGTCCCCTGAGGTTTTGGGGTCCTCTGAAGTTTCAGGGTCCCTGAGGTTTTGGGGTCCCCTGAGGATTTGGGCTCCTGAGGTTTTGGGGTCCCCTGAGGTTTTGGGGTCCTTTAAGGTTTGGGGCCCTCTGAGGTTTTGGGGATCCCCTGAGGTTTTGGGGTCACCTGAGGTTTTGGGGTCCCCTGAGGTTTTGGGGTCCTTTAAGGTTTTGGGGTCCTCTGAGGTTTTGGGATCCTCTAAGGTTTTGGGGTCCCCTGAGGTTTTGGGATCACCTGAGGTTTTGGGGTCCCCTGGGATTTTGGGGTCATCTGATATTTGGGGTCCCCTGAGGTTTTGGGATCCCCTGAGAGGTTAGGGTCCCCTGAGGTTTTGGGGTCCCCTAGGGTTTTGGGGTCCCCTGAGGTTTTGGGTTCCCCTGGGGTTTTGGGGTCATCTGATATTTGGGGTCCCCTGAGGTTTCAGGGTCCCCTGAGGTTTCAGGAGTCCCCCTGAGGTTAGGGGTTCCTCTGAGGTTTTGGGATCCCCTGAGGTTTTGGGGGTCACCTGAGGTTTTGGGGTCCCCTGGGGTTTTGGGATCCCCTGAAGTTTTGGGGTCCCCTGAGGGTTTGGGGTCCCTGAGGGTTTGGGGTCCCCTGAGGTTTCCAGGGTCCCCTGGGATTTTGGGGGTCATCTGATATTTGGAGTCCCCTGAGGTTTCAGGGTCCCCTGAGGTTTTGGGGTCCTCTGAAGTTTCAGGGTCCCCTGAGGTTTTGGGGTCCCCTGAGGATTTGGGCTCCCCTGAGGTTTTGGGGTCCCCTGAGGTTTTGGGGTCCTTTAAGGTTTTGGGGCCCTCTGAGGTTTTGGGATCCTCTAAGGTTTTGGGGTCCTCTGAGGTTTCAGGGTCCCCTGGGGTTTTGGGGTCCCCTGATGTTTTGGGGGTCCTTTAAGGTTTTGGAGTCCTCTGAGGTTTCGGGGTCCCCAACACTCCTGGGGTTCCCCCATTTTTGGGACCCCCCCGTGTCCCCAGGCCGGGTCCCCCCGTACCAGGACACCGAAGGCCATGATCTTGAGCAGACACTCGAGGGAGAAGAGGGAGGTGAAGACGTTGTTGAACATCTTGAGGACGTTCTCGTAGGTGTCGGAGGCGTCGTAGAACTGCGGGGACAGGGACAGGGACAGGGGCGAGTTGGGGTGGGGACAGGGACAGGGACAGGGACAGGAACAGGGACAGGGGACAGGGACAGGGACAGGGACAGGGACAGGGACAGGACAGGGCTGGGGACAGGGACAGTGGACAGGGACAGACAGGGACCAGGGACAGGGACAAGGGGACAGGATGGATGGGGACAGGGACAGGGACAGGGACAGGGGCGAGTTGGGGTGGGGATGGGGACAGGACAGGACAGGGACGAGTTGGGGCAGGGACAGGGGGACAGGGACAGGGGCGAGTTGGGGTGGGGACGGGGACAGGGACAGGACAGGACTCGGACAGGACACGGACAGGCAAGTTGGGGGACGGGGACAGGGACAGGGACAGGGACAGGGGACAGGGACAGGAGACAGGGACAGGGACAGGGACAGGACAGGGGATATGCCAGGAGAGGACAGGACAGGACAGGGACAGGGACAAGGACAGGGCGAGTTGCGGGATGGGGATGGGGACAGGGACACGGGGCCGGGGACAGGTGATAAGGACAGGGACAGGGACAGTGATAAGGACAGGGACAGTGATAAGGGACAGGGACACGGGGACGGGGGACAGGGACGGGGACAGGACAGGGATAAGGGACAGGGACAGGGACAGGGACAGGGACAGGGCAAGTTGGGGTGGGGACAGGACAGGACAGGACAGGATAAGGGACAGGGACAGGGGACAGGGACAGGGACAGGGGCGAGTTGGGGTGGGACAGGACAGGGACAGGGGACAGGGACAGGGACAGGGGCGAGTTGGGGTGGGGACAGGACAGGAGACAGACAGGGACAGGGGACAGGGATAAGTGCCAGGGACAGGGACAGGACAGGACAGGGACAAGGACAGGGGCGAGTTGGGGTGGGGGATGGGGATGGGGACAGGGACACGGGGCCGGGGACAGTGATAAGGGACAGGACAGGGACAGGGACAGTGATAAGGGACAGGGACAGTGATATGGACAGGGACACTGGGACGGGGGACAGGGACAGGGGACAGGGACAGGGACAGGGGCAAGCTGGGGTGGTCGACAGGACAGGACAGGGACAGGGACAGGGACAGGACAGGGCAGTTGGGTGGGACAGGGACAGGGACAGGGACAGGATAAGGACAGGACAGGACAGGGACAGGACAGGGACAGGACAGGGACAAAGACAGGGACAGGGACAGGGACAGGGACAGGGACAGGGGCGAGCTGGGGTGGGATGGGACAGGACAGGGACAGGGATAAGGACAGGGGACAGGGACAGGGACAGGGGAAAGGGACAAAGACAGGGACAGGACAGGGACACGGACAGGTGCAAGCTGGGGTGGGGACAGGGACAGGGACAGGGACAGGGACAGGGACACGGGGATGGGGACAGGACAGGGACAGGGACAGGAACAGGGACAGGAACAGGAACAGGGACAGCGACAACGACAGCGCCAAGAACAAGGACCGGACAACCCCCAGGCATTTGGGGGCTGAGAACAACCCTTGGGGTGCCAAAAACGCCCCCGACCCCCAGCGCCACCACCGCCCACCTTCATCATGAGCACGATGGTGTTGAGCGCGATCATGGCCATGATGGTGTACTCTCGGGGAGGGACACCACGAACTGCCACATGCGGTACTGGAAGCTCTGGCGGTTCTGCGGCATGTGCCGGGTCAGCGGCTTGGCGCTGATGGCAAAGTCGATGCAGGCTCTCTGCGGGGACAGGGCGGGGACACGGGGGTGTCACCGGGTCACCCCCGCCCCAGCCGGAGCCGGCCTGAGATGCTGGCAGTGAGAAACGTAAAAATCCCCCTGAAAGTCGCGCAGAAAGAGTGCTAAAATCGACACTGAAACGCCCCAAAACGGGGCAAAATTCCAAGTATTACTGGGAAAAACATCTGGAAAAGTTCAGCATTAAGACGTAGAAAAATGCCTAATAAATTCGGACTGAGAAACACAAAAATCTCCGAAAAATCAATATGAAATTGCGAAGAAATAGTCTTAAAATCGACACTGAGATGCCCCAACCGGGTCAAAATTCCAAGCATTACTGGGAAAAACATCTGGAAAAAGTCAGCATTAAAATCTAGTAAAATGCCCAAAAATTCTCACTGAGAAACGCAAAAATTCCCTAAAACTCGATATGAAATATTCCTAAAATTGACACTGAAATGCCCCAAACTGGTCAGAATTCCAGATATTACTGGGAAAAACATCAGGGAAAAGTCAGCATTAAAACCTAGAAAAATGCCTAAAAATTTGCACTGAGAAATGCAAAAATCCCCTGAAAGTCGCACAGAAATAGTCCTAAAATTGACACTGGAACACCCCAAAACGGTCAGAATTCCAGGTGTTACTGGGAAAAACATCAGGAAAAATTCAACATTAAAACCTAGAAAAAACACCCAAAAATTCGCACTGAGAAACACAAAAATCCCCTAAAAATGGATATGAAGTTGCACAGAAATAGTCCTTAAATCGACACTGAAATGCCCCAAACCGGTCAGAATTCCAGGCGTTATTGGGAAAAACATCAGGAAAAATTCAGCATTAAAACCTAGAAAAACACCCAAAAATTCACACTGAGAAACACAAAAATCCCCCAGAAATTGCACAGAAATATTCCTAAAATTGACACTGAAACACCCCAAACTGGTCAGAATTCCAGGTGTTATTGGGAAAAACATCAGGAAAAATTCAGCATTAAAACCTAGGAAAAACGCCCAAAAATTCGCACTGAGAAACACAAAAATCCCCTAAAAGTCGCACAGAAATAGTGCTAAAATCGACACTGAGATGCCCCAAACGGGTCAAAATTCCAAGCATTATTGGGAAAAACATCACGAAAAATTCAGCATTAAAACCTAGGAAAAAAGCCCAAAAATTCGCACTGAGAAATGCAAAAATCCCCTAAAAGTCGCGCAGAAATAGTGCTAAAATCGACACTGAAACGTCCTAAAACGGGGCAAAATTCCAGGAGTTATTGGGAAAAACATCACGAAAAATCCAGGGAAAATTCAGCATTAAAACCTAGAAAAACGCCCAAAAATTCGCACTGAGAAACGCAAAAATTCCCTAAAAGTCGCACAGAAATATTCCTAAAATCGACACTGAAACACCCCAAACTGGTCAGAATTCCAGACATTATTGGGAAAAACATCAGGAAAAAAACCAGGAAAAATTCAACATTAAAATCTGAAAAAAAGCCCAAAAATTCGCACTGAGAAACGCAAAAATCCCCTAAAAGTCGCACAGAAATAGTGCTAAAATCGACACTGGAATGCCCCAAAACGGGGCAAAATTCCAAGTATTACTGGGAAAAACATCTGGAAAAAGTCAGCATTAAAATCTAGTAAAATGCCCAAAAATTCTCACTGAGAAACGCAAAAATTCCCTAAAACTCGATATGAAATATTCCTAAAATTGACACTGAAATGCCCCAAACTGGTCAGAATTCCAGATATTACTGGGAAAAACATCAGGGAAAAGTCAGCATTAAAACCTAGAAAAATGCCTAAAAATTTGCACTGAGAAATGCAAAAATCCCCTGAAAGTCGCACAGAAATAGTCCTAAAATTGACACTGGAACACCCCAAAACGGTCAGAATTCCAGGTGTTACTGGGAAAAACATCAGGAAAAATTCAACATTAAAACCTAGAAAAAACACCCAAAAATTCGCACTGAGAAACACAAAAATCCCCTAAAAATGGATATGAAGTTGCACAGAAATAGTCCTTAAATCGACACTGAAATGCCCCAAACCGGTCAGAATTCCAGGCGTTATTGGGAAAAACATCAGGAAAAATTCAGCATTAAAACCTAGAAAAACACCCAAAAATTCACACTGAGAAACACAAAAATCCCCCAGAAATTGCACAGAAATATTCCTAAAATTGACACTGAAACACCCCAAACTGGTCAGAATTCCAGGTGTTATTGGGAAAAACATCAGGAAAAATTCAGCATTAAAACCTAGGAAAAACGCCCAAAAATTCGCACTGAGAAACACAAAAATCCCCTAAAAGTCGCACAGAAATAGTGCTAAAATCGACACTGAGATGCCCCAAACGGGTCAAAATTCCAAGCATTATTGGGAAAAACATCACGAAAAATTCAGCATTAAAACCTAGGAAAAAAGCCCAAAAATTCGCACTGAGAAATGCAAAAATCCCCTAAAAGTCGCGCAGAAATAGTGCTAAAATCGACACTGGAACGCCCTAAAACGGGGCATAATTCCAAGTATTACTGGGAAAAACATCTGGAAAAGTTCAGCATTAAGACGTAGAAAAATGCCTAATAAATTCGCACTGAGAAACACAAAAATCCCCTGAAAGTCGTGCAGAAATAGTGCTAAAATCGACACTGGAACACCCCAAAACGGTCAGAATTCCAAGCGATATTGGGAAAAACATCTGGAAAAGTTCAGCATTAAGACCTAGAAAAATGCCTAAAATTTTGCACTGAGAAACACAAAAATCTCCGAAAAATCGATATGAAATTGCAAAGAAATAGTCTTAAAATCGACACTGAGATGCCCCAAATGGGTCAAAATTCCAAGCATTACTGGGAAAAACATCAGGAAAAATTCAGCATTAAAACCTAGAAAAACGCCCTAAAAATTCGCACTGAGAAACACAAAAATCCCCCAGAAATTGCACAGAAATAGTCCTAAAATCGACACTGAAACACCCCAAATCAGTCAGAATTCCAGGCGTTATTGGGAAAAATTCAGCATTAAAACCTAGAAAAAAGCCCAAAAATTCACACTGAGAAACACAAAAATCCCCCAGAAATCGCACAAAAAATGGCCAGAACCTGCACAAAAACCCCAAAAAACGGCCCCAAACCCCGGCGAGACCCAGGAATTCCCGAGCCCGCACCTCGTTCTTCTCCAGGCTGTACTCCTCCATCATCTTGTCGCCCTGCTCCTGGAAGGTGATGATGATCAAGGCCACGAAGATGTTGACGAAGAAGAAGGGGAAGACGACGAAGTAGACGACGTAGAAGATGGACATCTCCATGCGGTACCCGGGGCTCGGGCCCTGGTTCTCGTAGGTGGCGTCCACCGAGTGCTTCAGCACCCTGGGGCGGGACCGGGGCGGCGATTTGGGGCTGGGGGGTCTCGGCCATCCCCGCGCGCCCCCAGCCCCAAATCCCCGCAGCCTTACTGCGGCCACCCCTCTCCGGTGGAGACGGTGAAGAGCGTGAGCAGCGCCCAGAGCACGTTGTCGTAGTGGAACTCGTATTTCTTCCACTCGCGCTTCTGCGCCTTCACCTCGTTGTCCTTCTCGTAGACCAGGTACTCGCCCCTGCCCGGGGAGGGGTGGTGGGCGCGGGGCCGGGCGGGGGGCGCGGGCCCCGCCCCGGGCCCGGCCGTACCTGCAGTCCTTCTCGAACTCCTTGGACTCGTCGGTGCAGTAGAAGAACTTGCCCTTGAAGAGCTGCACGGCCACCACGGCGAAGATGAACATGAAGAGCATGTAGACGATGAGGATGTTGAGGACGTTCTTGAGCGAGTTCACCACGCAGTCGAACACGGCCTGGGGAGGGCAGGGGGGAGGTCAGGAATCACGGCAAAGAATTCTTGAGTGTGAGAAGCTAAAGAAGCATTTCTTTTTTCAATATAAACCCCTCAGGGGATTCTTGGAGATGAGTAGAAATGCCAAAAATCCAAGGGAGAACCTCAAAATGGGACCAGAGATCCCAAAAATTCCGGTGGGAACGCATGGAGAGAAATAGGAATCCAAAAACCCAATTGAGAACCCCAAAATGGGACCAGAAATCCCAAATATCCCAGTGGGAATTCCGGGAGAGGACCATGAACCCCAAAACCCAACTAAGAACCCCAAAATGGAGCCAGAGAACCCAATAAATCTCTGTGGGAATCCATGGAGATGACCAGGAACCCCAAAAACCCAACTGAGACCCCCAAAATGGGATCAGAAATCCCAAATATCCCAGTGGGAATTCCTGGAGAGGACCAGGAACCCCAAAAAAACAACTGAGAAGCCCAAAATATGGCCAGAAATTTCAAAAAAATCCAATGGGAACCCATGGAAAAATCCAGAAACCCCAAAAATCCAACTGAAAACCTGAAAATGGGACCAGAAACCCCAAACATCCCACTGAGAATTAGTGGAGATTATCAGGAACCCCAAAAATCCAACTGAGAACCCCAAAATGGGACCAGAAATCCCAAACATCTCCTCAGAGGATTCCTGGAGATGACCAGGAACCCCAAAAACCCGACTGAGAACCCCAAAATGGGACCAGAAACCCCAAACATCCCAGTGGGAATTCCTGGAGAGGACCATGAACCCCAAAACCCAACTAAGAACCCCAAAATGGAGCCAGAGAACCCAATAAATCTCTGTGGGAATCCATGGAGATGACCAGGAACCCCAAAAACACAACTGAGAACCCCAAAATGGGACCAGAAATCCCAAATATCCCAGTGGGAATTCCTGGAGAGGACCAGGAACCCCAAAAAAACAACTGAGAAGCCCAAAATATGGCCAGAAATTTCAAAAAAATCCAATGGGAACCCATGGAAAAATCCAGAAACCCAAAATCCAACTGAAAACCTGAAAATGGGACCAGAAACCCCAAACATCCCACTGAGAATTAGTGGAGATTATCAGGAACCCCAAAAATCCAACTGAGAACCCCAAAATGGGACCAGAAATCCCAAACATCCCAGTGGGAATTCCTGGAGAGGACCAGGAACCCCAAAACCCAACTGAGAACCCCAAAATGGGACCAGAAACCCCAAAAATTCCAGGGGGAATCCATGGAAAGATCCAGAAACCCCAAAAATCCAACAGAGAACCCCAAAACTGGAACAGAAAACCCAAACATCCCCTCAGGGGATTCCTGGAGATGACGAGGAACCCCAAAAATCCAACAGAGAACCCCAAAATGGAACCAGAAATCCCAAAAATTACAGTGGGAATCCATGGAGAGAAACAGGAACCCAAAAACCCAACTGAGAACCCCAAAATGGGACCAGATAACCCAAGTATCCCACTGGGAATTCCTGGAAATGATCAGGAATCTGAAAAATCCAACTGAGAACCCCAAAGCGGGACCAGAAACCCCAAACATCCCCTCAGGGATTCCTGGTGCTTATCATGAACCCCAAAATCCAACTGAGAACCCCAGAGCGGGACCACAAACCCAAACATCCCAGCGGGAATCCCTGGAGATGAGCAGGAACCCCAAAACCCAACTGAGAACCCCAAAATGGGACCAGGAACCCCAAAACCAACTGAGAACCCCAAAATGGGGCCAGAAACCCCAAACATCCCCTCAGGGGATTCCTGGAGATTGTCAGGAACCCCAAAACCCAACTGAGAACCCCAAAACGGGACCAGGAACCCCAAAACCCAACTGAGAACCCCAAAACGGGACCACAAACCCCAAACATCCCAGCGGGAATCCCTGGAGATGAGCAGGAACCCCAAAACCCAACTGGGAACCCCAAAAGGGGACCAGAAACCCCAAACATCTCCTCAGAGGATTCCTGGAGATGACCAGGAACTCCAAAACTCAACTGAGAACCCCAAAATGGAACCAGGAACCACAAAACCCAACTGAGAACCCCAAAGGGGACCAGGAACCCCAAAACCCAACTGAGAACCCCAAAACGGGACCACAAACCCCAAACATCTCCTCAGGGGATTCCTGGAGATGACCAGGAACTCCAAAAACCCAACTGAGAACCCCAAAATGGGACCAGGAACCCCCAAAACCCAACTGGGAACCCCAAAGCGAGACCACAAACCCCAAAAAATCCTCAGTGGATTCCTGGAGATGACCAGGAACCCCAAAACTCAACTGAGAACCCCAAAACGGGACCAGAAACCCCAAAAATTCCAGCAGGAACTCATGGAGAGAAAGAGGAATCCAAAAAACCAACTGAGAACCCCAAAATGGGACCAGGAACCCCAAAAACCCAACTGAGAACCCCAAAATGGGACCAGGAACCCCAAAACCCAACTGAGAACCCCCAAAACGGGACCAGAAACCCCAAAAATTCCAGCAGGAACTCATGGAGAGAAAGAGGAATCCAAAAACCCAACTGAGAACCCCAAACGAGGACCAGAAACCGCAAAATTCCAGCGGGAACCCATGGAGGTGACCAGGAACCCCAAAACCCAACTGAGAACCCCAAAATGGGACCAGAGAACCCAATAAATCTCTGTGGGAATCCATGAAGATGACCAGGAACCCCAAAAACGTAACTGAGAACCCCAAAACGAGACCACAAACCCCAAAAAATCCTCAGGGGATTCCTGGAGATTGTCAGGAACCCCAAAACTCCAACTGAGAACCCCAAAACGAGACCAGAAACCCCCAAAATTCCAGCGGGAACCCATGGAGATGACCAGGAACCCCAAAACCCAACTGAGAACCCCAAAAGGGGACCAGAAACCCCAAACATCTCCTCAGAGGATTCCTGGAGATTGTCAGGAACCCCAAAACTCAACTGAGAACCCCAAAACGGGACCAGGAACCCCAAAAATCCTCAGGGGATTCCTGGAGATTGTCAGGAACCCCAAAACCCAACTGGAGAACCCCAAAACGGGAACAGAAACCCCAACCATCCTAGTAGGAACTCATGGAGAGAACCAGAAATCCAAAAATCCAACTGAGAACCCCAAAATGAGACCAGAAACCCCAAAAATTCCAGCAGGAACTCATGGAGAGAAACAGGAACCCCAAAACCCAACTGAGAACCCCAAAAGGGACCAGAAACCCCAAACATCTCCTCAGAGGATTCCTGGAGATGACCAGGAACTCCAAAACCCAACTGAGAACCCCAAAATGGGACCAGGAACCCCAAAAACCCAACTGAGAACCCCAAACGGGACCACAAACCCCAAAAAAATCCCTCAGGGGGATTCCTGGAGATGACCAGGAACCCCAAAACTCAACTGAGAACCCCAAAACGGGACCAGAAACCCCAAAAATTCCAGCAGGAACTCATGGAGAGAAACAGGAACCCCAAAATCCAACTGAGAACCCCAAAACGGGACCACAAACCCCAAACATCCCAGCGGGAATCCCTGGAGATGAGCAGGAACCCCAAAAACGCAACTGAGAACCCCAAAATGGGACCAGAAACCCCAAAAATTCCATCGGGAATCCATGGAGGAAACAGGAACCCCAAAACCCAACTAAGAACCCCAAAACGGGACCACAAACCCCAATCATCCCAGCGGGACTCCTGGAGATGAGCAGGAACCCCAAAATCCCACCTGGGGACCCCCAAAACGGGAGCCCCCGCGCCCACCTTGAGCTTGGGCAGCCTCTTGATGGTTTTGAGGGGGCGCAGCACGCGCAGCACGCGCAGCGATTTGATGGTGTTGATGTCCTTGCCCTTGCTGCTGCCGCTGGGGAGGGGGCGCAGGGGCGTGGGACCCCCGCCGGGACCCCCGAATCGCAAATCCCGAATCGCAAATCCCGAATCCCAGCCCAAAATCCCAGCCCCGAATCGCAAATCCCGAATCCCAGCCCAAAATCCCAGCCCCGAATCCCACCCCAAAATCAGCCCAAAATCCCAGCCCAAAATCCCAGCCCGAATCCCAAATCCCGAATCCCAAATCCCGAATCGCAAATCCCGAATCACAAATGCACGAATCCCAGCCCAAAATCCCACCCCAAAATCCCACCCTAAATCCCAGCCCAAAATCCCACCCGAATCCCACCCCAAAATCCTACCCCAAATCCCACTCCAAAAATCCCACCCCAAAATCCCACTTAAAATCCTACCCCAAAATCCTACCCCAAAATCCACCCCAAATCCCAGCCCAAAATCCCACCCCGAAATCCCACCCCAAAATCCCACCCCAAAATCCCGCCCCAAATCCCACCCCAAAATCCTACCCCAAAATCCCACCCCTAAATCCCACCCCCTAATCCCACTCCAAAATCCCAGCCCAAAATCCCACCCCTAATCCCACCCCAAAATCTCACCCCGAAATCCCACCCCAAAATCCCACCCCAAAATCTCACTCCAAAATCCCACCCCAAAATCCCACCCCAAAATCTCACTCCAAAATCCCACCCCAAAATTCCACCTCAAAATCTCACCTCAAATCCCACCCCAAAGTCTCACCCTGAATGCCCACCTGAAATCCTACCCTGAATCCCACCCCCAAAATCCTCGCCCCCAAAATCTCACTCCAAAATCTCACCCAAAATCCCGCCCCAAAATCCGCCCCAAAATCCTACCCCAAAATCCCACCCCAAATCCCACCCCAGAATCCCGCCTAAATCCACCCCAAAATCCCAGCCCAAAATCCCGCCCCAAAATGCCACCCCAAAATCTCACTCCAAAATCTCACCAAAATCCCGCCCCCAAAATCCTGCCCCAAAATCCCACCCCAAAATCCCACCCCAGAATCCCGCCCTGAAATCCCACCCCAAAATCCCAGCCCAAAATCCGGCCCCAAAATGCCACTCCAAAATCCCACCCCAAAATCCCACCCCAAAATCCCATCCCAAAATCCCACCCCAAAATCCCACCTAAAATCTCACCTCAAATCCCATCCCAAAATCCCACCCTCTTCCCACCCCAAAATCTCACCCCGAAATCCCACCCCCAAAATCCTACCCCGGAAATCCCACCCCAAATCCCACTCCAAATCCCACCCTAAAATCCCGCCTAAATCCCATCCCAAAATCTCACCCCCAAATCTCGCCTAAAATCTCACCCCAAAATCCCACCCAAAATCCCACCCCAAATCCCACTCCAAAATCCCACCCCAAAATCCGCCCCAAAATCCCGCCCCCCAAATCTACCCCCAAAATCCCAGCCCAAAATCCCACCCAAAAATCTCACTCCAAAATCCCACCTCAAAATCTCACCCCAAAATCCCACCCAAAATCCACCCCAAAATCCCACCCCAAAATCCCAGCCGAAATCCCACCCCAAAATCTCACCCCAAAATCCCACCCAAAACCTCAGCCCCAAATCCCACCCTGAATCCCACCCCAAATCCCACCCCTAAATCCCAGCCCAAATCCCACCCCAAAATCCCACCCCAAAATCCCACCCCAAACCCCATCCCAAAATCCCACCCCAAAATCTCACCCCAAAATCCCAGCCAAAACCCCAGCCCCAAATCCCAGGCCCAAATCCCACCCCAAAATTCCACCCCAAGATCCCACCTCAAAATCCCAGCCAAATCCCACCCCAAATCCCACCCCAAACCCCCCAAATCCCACCCCGAAATCCCAGCCAAAATCCCACCCAAAATCCCGCCCCAAAATCCCACCCCAAATCCCACCCCAAAATCTCACTCAAAATCTCACTCCAAATCCCACTCCAAATCCCAGCCCAAAATCCCACCCCAAAATCTCACCCCAAAATCCCACCCCAAATCCCACCCCAAATCCCACCCCAAATCCCACCTAAATCCCACCCCCAATCCCACCCCAAAATCCCACCCCAAAATCCCAGCCAAAATCCCACCCTGAAATCCCACCGAAATCCCGCCCCTAAATCCCAGCCCCAAATCCCATCCCAAAATTCCACCCCAAAATCCTGCTCCAAAATCCCACCCTAAAATCCTACCCCAAAATCCCAGCCCAAAATCCCGCCCTGAAATATCACCCCAAAATCCCACCCCAAAATCCCACTCCAAAATCCCACCCCAAAATCTCACCCTAAATCCCACCCCTAAATCCCACCCCAAAATCCCTCCCCAAAATCCCACCCTGAATCCCACCTCAAATCCCTCACCCCTACATCCCGCCCAAAATCACACT